>VZRN01007377.1:663308-683149 GCA_013397935.1 Dasyornis broadbenti | reverse complement strand
GAAGAAGGGAAGGAAAGGGGAAGGGAAGGGAAGGGAAGGGAAGGGAAGGGAAGGGAAGGGAAAGGGGGAGGAGGGGAGGGGAGGGGAGAATATGTAATTCTTGTACACAAGAATATGTAATCCAGCTGTGTTCCACTGTTTTCAACATGTGATTGTATGAAGGAAAATGTTAATACTACATGACTTTATCGTGTTCAAGACTTCTGCCTCAGTTCTTATCAGGCATGGATTGTAATATGTCACTGGCTAACCCAGCTAATGTGCTGTTGCTTTCTTCACAAGTGGTAGCATTTTCACAAACTTCACAAGTGGTAGCATTTTCCTCTGATTGTTCCTCTCCTTCCTTCTGGGCTCACTTACATTGCCATGTACATGTTTATGTCTTCCGTTTGAACAGAATTCTGTAACTTGATGGTGAGCCCAGAAAAATCCAGTGCATAGTAAGCAAAGAAAGCTGAAATGCAATTGGGTTTAATACTGGTGTATACTGAGAAGGAACAAATAACTTGTAAATAAATCTAAATAGCATTAATTTTTCAGAAGGTGCATGCAGGAGAGCTCTGTATTTAGGTGTATAAATAGTTAAGGAGAGAGAAGGCAGGAAAAGGAAGTAGATTTCTTTGCTCATCCCTTTATGCACTTACTTCACCTAATAATGAATGTAACGCTTACTACAGATTGCCTTGGTAGTCTCTTAGAGTCTCTGGAATAGTCTCCAACTTTCACAACGTGAAAATATCTTTTCTGGGAGACTAGATATTTTGCAGGTGATGCATAAGACTTGTGTATCTCAGGATGCACTCCTTTTCTGAATAACAACTAAATCCCAAATTATTTTCAAATATGAAGTGGGCCAGGACCAATTTGAATTTAACAGACACTGGATATATGAATCAACTAAGGGACAAGCTGAGAAGCCCCAGGCATTAAAAATAAGTGTGTGCCAGGCACAATTAAAGTTTGCCAGCAGATTCCAAAGGCAGTGCGAATATTCAAGGTCAGAGGAGGTGTTTGCCTTCTTTCTGGGAGGGCATCAGTGCCACAGTAATGGGCAGCAGACACATCACTCCTTTTTCATCTGTTCCCTGCTTAATACAGATAGGTGACTTACATTTTGAGAGACACAAAATTTAAGTACAACACACATAAAATGCTTCTGCCTGTCAATTATGGGCAATAGCATGTTTGGTAGTTAACTGCTAAGCATCATTGTGTGGAGATACTCAGTATGATTTACTGTCTGGTCTTCTAATTCTCTGATCTGGAAAGTTGGAAGCACAGATGAGCTGTCCTCCATTTGTTAATTCATATGTTACATTGTTTGTTTTATTGCATATTTGTGTATAAGGATTTGAAGATACAGAATTGTCTAAGAATTCATTCAAAATGTCTTTGGTAGCTTTAATGCTGGCTCCAAGAGTTATACTCAGCAAATATTAAATACGCAGGTATATAGTGCCTTTTTTTATCAACATTTCTGCTATCAAAATTTGCTGAGAAACGTTTCCGATTAGTTCGGTTCTTTTTTACAATAATTATTAAACAAAAATCTATTGCTGTAACAGCAGTTCTGCCTCCTTGGTTAAATGCATTTTTGGCATATCCTGTCGTTCTGATGAGCACTGACACCAGATAAACAGCTGCACAGAAGGGTTTGCTGCAAATTTTGAGGCACTCACAGATTATTCAGATATCATCTTGCACTGGGCTTAGGCTGGCCTGTTACTTCTAGCCCTAAAAATAAACAACTATTAATCACCTAGTGGCAACATGAGTTGACCAGGACTTGTGGCTGCCTGGACTTCAATCTAACAGTACTCAAAGGCTTTTCTCATGTTTTCTGTCACCCAGGATAAGAGGTAGTTTGCAGCCAAGCATTCCTTTGGGAAGGCTGCTGTGAGTTTAACAAAATGTTTGAAATAACCTCAGTAACTCCTCTCAACACTGATCCACAGCTTCAAATGTGTAGAATCTAACAATAGTGGCCTTGCATCGGAGGTCTCTGGAGAGAGAACTAATGGCATAAGGTTTTCTAAGGGAAACTGAGTAACAAACAAGTACCTCAAGAAGCAACATTCCTTGCCTGGATTTAATCAGAAAGTGATGCTTTCAGCGACAATATATGGAATAGTTCTGCAGTGCAAGCAACCATCTTTGTTCCCTGTTCATTTAAAGAATACCACCATTCTTGCAATGTCTTAGCTGGTAAATATAAGTAGCACAACTAAAAACAGTAGCAGCACTGCTTTAGTAAACTAGTCCTCAAATTGCATGTTGTAGGATTGGAAGGGTGTTGCTGTTTTGAACAGGAGCACATTATTGGACTTGCAAAACAGTGGACAGTAAAACAATGTGCTAACCCTGAATTATGAAAGACAAATAAATTGATGCCACACCTAATACAGAATATTAGACTTTCTCCACGAGAATGGAAATTTTAAAGTTTCTGAAAAAGATGTAGAAATCTTTTCTTGTATTGTGCCTTTCGGATTTTAAGTTTTTTTTATTGAGCTTCTTTTGCTTAGTTATGTCCCTCTTCCAGGATGTCTGAAGTCACTTTGCCCTGTATTGAAGTGGTTAACTGATGTAGAATCCTTGTATTTCCCAGAATATTGGATTTATCTCCAAATTACCAAATAACATACCTGAAACACTATTATCTCTTTTAGCCAGATACTGGAACTATCCTCCTAGGCACCCAAAATGCATTGTATTCCAAGATGCATACCCAAGTGATCCTCACTAGAGCCAGAAAAAGCCAACAGTGTGCACTTGCAGCCCAGAAGGCCAAGCACATTGTGAGCTGCATTAAAACAGGGCGAGTGAGAGGATTCTGCCCCTCTAATCTTCCCTTGTGAGACCCCCACCTGGAGTTCTGCATCCAGCCCTGGGGTCCCTTGCACAGGAAAGATTTGGACCTGTTTGAGTGGGTCCAGAGGAGGGCTAGAAATGTCATCAGAGGGATGGAGTAGCTGTCAAATGAGGAAAACCTGAGAGAGCTGGGGTTGTAAAGCTTGGAGAAAAGACAGCTCGAAAGAGACCTCATTGCAGCCTTCCAGTAGCTAAAGGGAGATTATAAAAAGGAGGGAGAGGGACTCCTTACACAAGCAAATAGTGACAGGACAAGGGGAAATGGTTTTAAACTGAAAGAGGGCAGGTTTAGATGAGATATTAGGAAGAAATTCTTTACTCAAAGAGTGATGAGGCACTGGAACAGGTTGCCAAGAGAGATGTGTTCAAGGTCAGGTTGGATGGGGCCCTGAGCAACCTGATCTCAGTGGGTGGCTTCCCTGCCTACAGCAGGACACTTGGAACAAGACGATCTTTAAGGTCTCTTCCAAACCAAACCATTCTGATTCTGTGAAAAAAATGTGGCCATTATTTCCATGAAACAGTCCAGCAGAATAAGAGTTAAAATTTTCCTTTCTAAAATGTTGCTGTGAGTATCATGGTAATTTTCAGTACATCAGCTCAGTCCTGCAGTGCAGGCATAGGGTCACCTTGTAGTGTGTTTTCAGAGCACAAAACCTTACAGTCTGATGTGCAAAGAAAGCATCTACCTGATTTTGAACATGCTGAGACTGAAAGAAAAAAGTGTTGTACCTTAAGTACACACAACCACTTGAGAGCTGAGCATCTGGAATAATGCTCATAAACAAAAAAAGTATTTTAGTAGATGTTAGGGCATGAACCAACAGAACTTGAGAAATTGAAAGTTCACTCAAGGCTCTCTCCTCTTAATGACAAGCTGCCTTGAAGCCAGTATGTATTTTCTTTCTCACTCACTGCATCAGTCTTCACTTAGAAAGCCTTGATCCTTGTAAATCACTGTAACCTTAATGTTATTTAATCATAGTTTTTAAAAGTTAATTTCCATGAGAACTGCATTTTTTTAAAAAAGCCTAACTTGTCATTGAGGATTATAAAAATCCTTTATTTGCCTGGAGAACAGTACTTAGATCTGAATGAATAAGTGTAAGTGAAGAATGTGTTTCGACAGTTTGTTTATTAAAAATGTATTATGCAGCTAAAAGTTATATTGTATTTATAATATTTTAATGACAGTGACTTGCACACTTTCTGGTATAGTCTATCAATATACATTTAAAACTGTGCTATGGAAAATTATAAAATATTTTAAATACTCCCTTATGTCCACAAAAATATCACTTTATTTGTTTTTATTTCTCAAAATGCCAAAAGCAATGAAATCATATTATAAGCTTGATGAAATGCTGCTATTTGATTGAAGCTTTAACAGTCTCATTGCAGAGGCAAAAAGACAACTAGTGTAAAAAAAGCTCATTAAGATTTAATCACATCTGAGTGAGGTACAAGTGTAGAGACAGAGGCCTGATAATAGTTTCCATCCACCTTTTTTTCACCTGACAACTCTAACTTCCACATCAACTGCAAATAATATCAGTTTCTGGCATTCACGGAAATGCCTTTCTCAGCCCAAAGAAATTCCCACTTTTGAGTCAAAACCTCCTTGGAAATGGGAGTCTCACAGAATATTAGTAGACTTTGATTTTTTTCTTCTCTTCAGTAAAAATAAGGCTTCCCCCAACTATTGTGGTAACATCAAAGCTTAAAGCAGATTAGGTTTTACTTGCTTAATTTTACTTTAAGCAGCATGAACTGGATGCCTGGATCCTTGAGATATATTATGCTGCTAATGTCTGTGTGTGAGGCATGATGTAGTACTTGTTCATGCCATGGACAAGTTTCCTATTATCTTTAAAATTATGTGATCAGAACTTGTTAAACTTTCTTGATCCACAGTTGCAGGCAAATTTCTTTCTTATTTTGCAAATGCTACTGTAGGAAGTCAGTGTTAAGTAGCTTAAGGGAGTTGGGCACAAAAATATTGCAGCCTTATGGGTTGCAGGTAAAGGGTCAGATTTTTAAAGCAAAAACTATCATTCACTTACTTGATTTTGCTGAGTACTGGATTTTTTTATTGTTTCTTTCAACCAGATTTGGTGAAGGCAAAGTAATAAAGTGCTGTGTGTATATCACTGGATCACAAAATTGTGTGGAGGATTTGGAAACTGACAAATAATTAAACCCATCATTATCTTTAAATTGCATTCAGAGTTTTTAAAATGCAATCTTCATGCACAAGTACCTTTACTTGATTTTAAAACTCTGTGTAAATGAATGGTAGGAAAAAATACCTTGTTGTAAACCATTTTGAATTAGGATTGCAGTAGCTGTTTAAGTGGAAGGTTCCTTGCTAATCGAAGTACATTTCTGAGCAGAGACTCTTAAATGTTTGCCAAGATATATAATGCTGTGTCATCAGCAGTAGTAAACTGGTCTAGACATAAGGAAGTTGGCTAACTGGTGCCAATTGACCTTACTCGAAAATGTGGTCTGTAGTTGTTGCCTACTAGCCTAACTCTGCCAATTTCTAAATTTCCTCTGCTGACACAAATGAGACTTCTGTAAGTACACTAAAATAAAGCTGAGTACCTTTAAACAGTAAACTTACTATGTATTTTTATGGGGGGGTTAATTATTTTATCTTCAGGGTATATTAGAACTACAAGTAAAACCTGTTTACTCACAACTGTGATTCTGAAGAATGATGTTAAATTGACGTAGAATGTAATAATTTATTTGTGAACTTTTGTAATTCCCCTTCCCCAGAAAATAAGTAGCGATGTGCAAATGGTAATTCACTGTTTTGCTTCATGTTTAAAAAGAAAAACAAGGAAACAAAGCCAGCTTTTAGCTGACATTGAAAAGTGAGGGACCAGAATCCAATCCTTAAAAGATACAGTCAGGTGTGACCTTCATAATTAAAATCACCAACCAGGTAGACTGCTATACTTTCATAACATTAATACTTGGCTGAATCCATTTGATAAAATATTTGTTTAAATGCATGCGTATTAGAAATAATAATTCATATGCCAGCATTTTTTTATGAGAGTCTTTTGGAATTCAAATTATTTACATTATGCTGAGATGCATACGGCACATCTATAACAAACAGACTAAGAATAAATGAAGTGAACATCTATATAAAAACAATTCCAAGTTGTTTTACATTTCTGTTCAGTATCAAGCAATGTGTTGAAAATGCATTTTTCATAAAACCACATGCAAGGCTTTGTGATGGTGAAAAAATCACCTCACAAGAGCCACATGTCTAGGCAAATCCTTAGAAGCTGGTATGGACCTCACACAGACATTCCAGAAGAAAAGACATTACTAGAAAGCAGTTTCTCTTGAAGTGAAGGAGAATATGTGTGAACCTACTAGGCCACTTTGATAAATAAATAGAAGTCTTCTTTCTGTTCTAGCACAAAACTGGTTCAACTGGAGGGCAAGTTAAACCCAGATCCAAATTTTACTTAGTTATTTTCTTTCCTTTCTTTTTTAAGTGATTCCTTATTTAGTTTGTTGTTATTGGGTTTTTTTTCCTAAGACAATCATTTGCCTTTGGGTTATCTGAATTTTATCTTCTGGCTTTACAGTGTGTCTCTGTGAAACTGCTTTCCAAGACAAAACTCAGTGTCCCAGGATTATTAGTGTACTACTTTAGCTATGGGTTTCTTTCAAAATTTGTGTGATTAAACCAGTACAAGAGTTCCTCTGAAGAATCTGAAATTAGTGCAAACCTGATTTACTTAGAGCAAATAGTATGATCAGATGTAAGTTTTATCTGAAGAACTTGTTGAGACTGCAACTTTAACTATACTCAAACTATTTTTCTATCTCCAATGCTTCAGCTGATTCTTTGAAAGACACCATCTGCTGCCTTTAGTACTTAGACTAAATTTAGTCATCTATATCAAGCCTAAATTAGGCCTGAAGTAATCCATGAGCTTTTATAATGCTGCTCTCCTCTTGCCATGCCTTGGGGTCATAAACTTGTCTGCCTCTCTTTTGGCACTTCTGATACTCATACCCCAAGTGCAGCTGAATTGGCTTTGGCTGCCTTGTAGTCCCAAGTTCTCATGTCAAATCTGGACAATGACTAAACTGGGATTTGTATAATGGTAGCTACCTATTCATTGGTTGATTTTAAGGTAAACTGATTGAACTTGTGTGGACAATTTTCACTTGCTGCGTTTACTATGTTCTCAAGGAACCTTGCCTCTGTATTTCCTGTTCATTCTATTTTTACTGCATGGAATTAACCAAACCTTAGTTACTTGGATTTCTTTTCAGCTTTAGAAAGAAAGCCCTTATAAAAGTAAAATTCTAAAAGCAGTACTTTCATTGGAATAGCTAAAACTACAATTTTGTGTAACTTTGGGACACGTACCTTCACACCTAAGCTTTTCACAGCTAAGAACTAAAGATGGGAGGAAAAGTACAAGCGTATTTTCAGGGATTTATACAATTTTTCTCAGCAAGAAGAAAATCCATAAGAGTCTAATAGTTTGTTATGTACTCAGGTTGATTTTCAGTTTAAGCCTAAACTTTCTCCAGTGTGTCTTTCATATGAAATGAGAACCTGGCTTATCTTGTATCTATATACTTTTAGAACCAATTGGTGCATTCAAAGCTTTTCTGTGCTCCTCGGAGCTTCTGAATGCATCCCTTTCCCATAGGAATACAAAGTAAACATTCTGTCATTTTGGTTCATTCTCGTTTGTAAACCAAGGTCAGTCACTAACTTGTTCAATGTTACAACTGAAACAAGAAATCAATTTGTAGGTTTACTTTTTAATTCACGGCACTGCCTTTCGTTTCTCAGGGTGTCTTATCTCCACTTGGGAAGAAGTCAAATTAAAAAGTATAGTTCTTTTAGGTTACGCTTCCCTACCTCATCCCCTTACACAAAAAGGTTAAGTGTCTTTTCAAATTAAGGCAGCTGTAATTAACCAGAGTCATTGTTTGTGGTTTGCCGACTCTGGGCGTTAATGAGAGAGAAATTAGCACTTAGCAGCAGGAGTTCTTGATAGTCAGTGGCAAATGCTTAATGTGCCAACAAGTTAATTTTGGTCTTAAGTAGTGCACTTAAGTGTTTTTAAACAAAGGTATGGCATAGGTTTTTATGTGATCATACACATGAGCTGTGTGATACAGAGCTATAATAGAAGGAATGACACAACAGAGTTGTAAAAGTGCAACCTAGACAGCACAGGGCAAAGTTTTGCTCTAGCACCACAGTCAAAAGCAGGATTGATGGATGTTTTCATGCTAAAGATGTACTTGCTCCTGCCATTAACAGTCTGCAGATGTTCTTGTATATCATTTTATTATCAAATTTGGTATTTCTGAATATAATTTTTAAGCCCCTCAAAAATAGTGCTTGAGCTGACATGATTTGCTCACAAGACATAAATTAGCCTTTTTAGGTGTCTTTAAATAGTAATTTTATTTTAAATTACATTTTCAAAAAATAACTAAACGAATTACTTAAGCACAGTGCCACATGCATTTTATGGTGTATGTGGGATTCAGGATTTTGCCACACAGCAAAATAAGGCCTTCAAAACTTGGGTGAGCAGCTGCTCATTAGCATCAGGATTTTACCTGGCACATGTGCTCGTAATGAGTAACTACTTGCATACATTTCATACCTTCTGCCTTGCACAAAATAGCCCATTAGAAATGTAAGATCTGTTCCCTATCTTCTGGGGATTTTTGCTTTTAAAATAATTTTGTTTAGTGAATCAGTGCATCCTCACCCAATTACCCATTTCTGTATTGGCTTGATGTGGGAACAGATACATAGTCTGTGAAGTGACTGTGAAGTCTGTGAAGTAGGGGCCCCTCCTGCATCAGCAAACTGCTGTCCCTCACCAGAGGCTGCAAGCATCACTCCTTGGCCCCTCACTCCTGCTTGGGTCTCCGGGCTTGCGGGCACAGGGAAGTTCTGCACGTTTTGGTCCCACAGGAGCTAAAGCAAAGGCCAATGGAGAGAAGTCCATAGCAGCTGAAGTTGTTGGCCAGTCAGACAAAACTTAGGAATTGTGTACAGGCAGCATCATCCTTCCATCATCCTCTGCTTTTTAGTCTGTGCTGTATATATTGCCAAACATGTTAGGAAATGCTGTCTAGTACAACCAGATGTGTCAGAGCTTTACCCTTTCAACTTTTGAATATCACCTTTCAGTTGCAAAAAGCATATTTGCCAGTTTGGCCTCAGCTATGCTGAGGGGTAATTTAGTCTGCCACTGCACTGTGGCCACTTGGAGGTTGAAGAGTAGTAGCCATAGACCAAAATGTTACAGTGCTCTGCAGCAGTTTCAGGCAAAAGAGAACCATATCTAATTGAAACTGCAGGAGGAAGCCACAGGGGTTTCTTCTTCCTTTGATGCCTATTCCATTACATGAGCACATCAAATAGAGTTTTCCCCGCATTGTTGGAAAGAAACCACCCTCATGAAGCCAGTCTGGCAGTACCCATGGCTTTGAGTGCTTGAATTGTCTGCTCACTGGACATTTAGGTTACCATGCCTCCCCCCGGCACATATTTATTATAATTAAACATAACAAAAATTGGCTACCATATTGGTTGAGTCCTGAGTACAACTCTGCATATAAACCATAACGTGACATTCTATTGAACTTTTTCTTGTACAGACGGTACCTAACAGCTCATCCTGCACTGTTGGTTTTGGCAAGTTCACTACAGCATATAATAAATCAAGGAAAGAAAAAGCTTTTTGGCCTAACGTTGTACAGACTGCTGTAATGTTAGACTACAGAAAACAGTTCTGTTTTTAGACATCCTTTTACTAACCCAACATTCATAATTTATGATTCCACTGTAAAATTCCTGCAACACTACACCAGAAGTAGTGCTGCCCTTTAATTAAGTGCTCTCAGTAGGAAAAACGTGAAACTGATGTGCAAAACATATCGCAGTACACAGTGATTGATAGTGATTACTTCTTTATGAACCCAGCCTGAAGGTCTGAACTTCCTGATGGGTAAAATAGTCCATGGGGCTACTTCCTGAGATTGCCTAGTGGGGATCAGTCAGAGTTAGCAATATCTGAGGCATTCCTGAGGCATATTTCAGAGACGTTAGAGCACAAACTTTCTATTTCTTCTGAACTGTGCTTTATGTTAATAATGACCTGAAAAATAGCTTATTGTAGAAATTATATTTTAAGGATTCATTGTTACCTTCACGGTATTATAATTTGAATGAACTGGGACATGTGTAAACCCTTGTGTTTTTAATGTCTGCACACACGAATCTAGAAGAACAGAGTGCATGCAAAAGAGGCTTCTCTGTATATGACAATTACTGAATGTTATTTAGTATTTAATATGCGGGTATTTTTACTGATATGTGCGGAGTATTTGAAAGAAGAAAACTGAAACTCTGATGTGGATTCTTTATTCGTGGGATCAGGTACTATTGACAGCAATCAATTGCACATTCAAAATTTGAAAATTATATGGGGGTCAAATACTCCCTCCGGTTTTGCAGTGAAATGACCAGATTTGTGTTGGAATCACAGAGGTAGGAAATTAAAATTCCTCTAACACAATTACACAAGTTCATTTTTCCTTTTTGCTTAATAGATTTGGCCCTGGATTAGTCATCTACTGGTACGGATTTATTGAAGAGCTGGACTGCCATCGTGAACGTGGTATCCTGCTAAAAGACTGCTTCCCTACTGACATTGTGACTCTGCGACACAGCATGGCTCAGCGCTGATGTTAGGAGGAAGAGGTAAATCCGGAAGCAATTTTACTTTCCTGCAGTGTAAACTAATGGCAGCATCTGCCCTGAACTTCAGCTGAACTCCTGCTGCCCGCCCTTATGCTACTGCTGCTTTACACAAACATATCAAGAGTTTCTGTTTTGCTTCAGACCTCTGTTGTGATCAGCCAAAAAAGACAGACACAACCCACTCATTATCAGTAGTTCTGTCTCTGTCAAACAGCTAGTTTCGAGATACTCATAATCTTTCTTCCTTCCGGATGGCTTCTTCAAACATTCTAAACAAAGACAAAAATGCAGAGGCTGTAAGGTGGAGCTTTCAGTTCCTATCCCTGTTACAGAGTCACGTATAAAATTAAGTGCTTTTTATGAATTCACTATGTGCAAGCAGTGTGACTAAAACACCTACAGTGATTCAGAGATTTGGTAAAGACTGTTTTTTGGGGGCTTAAAACAATATAATGCAATGCTGGTAAAGCTCAAGTGGTAAGAGAGGATCACAGCTGTTACAGTAAATAGTCAGATTTCGAGAGAATAATTGGTGTATGTGTTTTGTCACTGACTGTTAAAATCAATAATGGAATCCCAGGTTAACAGTTAAAAAATAATGCAAGTTAGGGGATTTTGAGAGGGGGTGAAAGTGAAGAAGACAGGTTTTATTTTATGTGTATGAGCCTGTGAAGTTTGGGGGTAGTTTTGGGGGTGTTTAAGAAGTATTTTAATGACTCCAAAATAACTTGGGTTTTGGCTTTTTCTCTCCCCTACCCCCAGGGGATCTATACCTAGGAATTTTTCCCTAATCTGACTAAGAAAGGAATCTGTCTTGACCCCTATAGGTACTGTAGCAAATTTCTGTCACACTGAAGTCTGAAAGAACAACATGCAGGAGCTCTCTATGTAAGTTATTTCTGAAGGAGTTTACCATCCTGGTGTTCAAGAAGGGGAACTAAAAAAAGGATAAAACAGTGCTTCATACTGGATCAGTTCCACAAGACAAATAAAGCACACATATGGACAGAAGTTTCCTGTGTACTTGTTTTCTTGTACGAGCCTTGTTTTCTCTTGTTAGAACCACCAAGATAAGAAGTTCATTGAGGTGGGTGCTAGCCCTTCTTGAAGTTTTGAGTTCACTCTCTTCTTTTTGCCTTCACATCGCCACTTAGAGAGGCGGGATTGGGTGTCAGGTTTGTACTCTCAGACATTTTTTTAATGACAACAGCTTATTGGGCGTCACACTCCAATACACTTTTATTTGCTAACTGGTGTTCAGGAAAGGATAAAATATTTTAAAATGTCAGTGAGAGATTTGCGCATATGCTCATCATTATCAGATTTTCTGAGAAGAAGAGCTATGGATTCTGTTGTGGAATTAAAGGGGAGATATCAGTCTCCCTGAAGCACAAGTTGATGACCTCTTCCAGAAAGAAAGGGTCTCTAAAACGTTACAGTGCATATTCATCACCTTGTTTTGGTTGAGGTGATACTTTGGGCACCTGTATGATCTCAGAAATCATGTGCATATTTTTTACAGTATTGCCTTGAGTTAATAGGATATTAATCCCATTCAGGAGTTTTTCAGCTATAGTTTTCAGATTCATAGAGTGTTTTTATTTTTGATTTTTGGTTCTCACCTTAATACTTTCTGGTAAGTTTCAGACAGGAATTTATCATTTTGACTAATCTTTCATTTTCAAGAAAAAATGCCTTTAATCTTCTAGTACTCTGTCCCTTGCTGCAGAGATAAGCTAGTATAACTCCACTATAGTGAGTTATTGTATATTTTCCTGGGTTTGAATGTGTTACAGTGAAGAGATTTATTTTAAAAAAATATTCAAAGACCTGTAACTCATTTATGTTCAACTATTTACGGTATTGTGCTGAGCTTGTTTTACCTGACCAGCTTTAAGGATCTGCCCATAAAGATACACAGAAGCAATCTGTGAATGTACCTGCCTGATGCTACACACAAGCTGCATTTAGGGTGTGACTCCCCCTGGGATTTTTAACTATGGTTTAGGTTAGTGGAATGTGTAAAATCCAGAAGAGAACAAAAAAGAAGAAATAACTGAACATTATCATAGTAGAAGTAATGGTTGTCTTAGTGAAATGGGTTTTAAAGGCAAATGGAAATTGTTTTAGCTACTGCATATGCTTTCTCTTGTATGAAATAATTTAAATCAGCTTTTACATGATACACTAATGCTGCTTTTTCTTTTTGAATAAATTAAATTTATCTGCACAGATGTTGAAAATTCTGCTAACCTCCATCAAAGCTTTACTTTATTTCTTTTTACATTAAACAAATTTATGTGGAGACACACAGGTAAATCAGGTTAGGCTTATATTTGCTTATTTATTCCTCTACTTGGTGCTATGATAGGTTGGAAAGCAATACAACTGTCTTTAATCAGAGCTTTGAACTCGTCTTCATATATTGCCCACTTTAAGAATCTTTGTATTAGAATGAGGATGAAACTAGCCACAAAACTCTATTTACTGTACTAATTTCAGTACATGTTATCAAAAAAGTTTTTCCAGTACAAAAACTATCCTGAATCACTATTTTAAATGCTGAAAGCAAAACATAAGAAAAAAGCTAGGGCTGTTTCATTATTACTACTTGTATACTGCAAAAAAAACCCCTCATTTGGCTATTTTCTCTGTTTATCAGATGTAAACAGCAGCTTTAATATTAAAGAGGAGGCATTGCTATTTGTTGGTTTTTTCTCAGTTTTGTTTTCTTAAACAATGTTGTGGCTATTAGAACCTTAACATTAAAGCCAAATTCATTTTTATGGAGTACTCTGTAGAGTGTGCTAATGAATTATGCCAAGCCAGAAAACAGAAGTGAACATAAAACTGAATGATGTTCTCATTGGCATATACAGCCTTGCAAGCATCTGCTCTTACAACCACTGTTATAAGACCTGTTCTGAGCTTTAGGAATTGATGTAATTGTATTGAGCAGGGAGGTAAAACTTCCTTGAATAAGAGGAACACCACCATGGTGGGTCACACGCTCTAGACTCTAGTCTAGGAAGAAACCAGGGGTTTTACCATTCTTGTATTCTGGGGACACATTATTAGTATGAGTTTAATAATTTTTCCCTAAAGACAGCTCAGAGCAGAACTTTTGTCTAAAGCTGAAGAAAAGGGACCAAATGTCTTGTTGTGCTTATCTCATTACATTAATAGTGCTCTTAGTTCATGAATATTTTTCATCCTCTTCTATTGTATTTGCTCATTCGCAAAGTCATTCTTTCCTGGTATTGCCTTTTGGATTTCTCCACCATCTAAACTACTGCAAAAGACTATTCATTCCTCTTTCCATTTGCCTCTCAATCCTCCCCTTTTAATTTTCCATCTTATTGTAACCATTTCACATCTATTTATTCAGTATCCTCCCATTTGCTTCCATTTGTGCCCTGTTTGAAAAGTTTGTCCCATGTTTTCTGCTACCTGTTTCTGTTTCTGTTATAACATCTGAAGAGTGCTGTTTCTGTTTCTGTATGCATTTGGACTGACCAACCACCTAAGGCAATTTTGCTCTTACTCTGATTTAAATAGCAGCTCTAGATTCCAGGGAGATTGTCCTCAAATTTCCACATGGTTTCGTAATGAGGAACTATTGTGATGCTCTTCTTCATTCTCTTGGTATGAAACATAGGTCATTTCTGCAGGCTGGGAGTATTCACCAAACAGAACACTAGTACAAAATAATCACTCACTGCTCTATTATGGGTACAGTTGTACAAAGGACTAAGTGTGCATCTGTGCTGCTAGAAAACAGGCAAGGGCAATATTTGGAATTCATCTGTTAAAGCATCTCTTCCATTAAGGAGCCTTGCTTTCTGTGAATTCATGCCTTGTTTGTACAGGACTTCTCCAAGGAGATGTGTTGGAGTTAAAGGTTCAGCTTTCCTCCTGTACCAGACTCTACTTGGTTTGGAGTGGAAAAGATGGCTATCTGCCCATTTCCACAATCACAGTCGACCTGGTAAAAGCTTGTACATCCTACAGGTTGTTGTTGTTATTTACCAAAGTTGATAACAACTCTTCAAGTGCCAACAAAAAGTACACAGAATTTAACTTGATTCTTCTTGTTGCTTCATCTGATGTAGTCTTACTGTTTAGATAGCTTATTCTAAAGGGATCTTCTGCTGTTAGATGGTGAATACTTAGCTAGGGTAACAGTTGTTAGAAATATGAGTTTGTTATTTCGAGGATGAGATAAATTACATTAGGACAAATGCTGCTCAAGTATTGATTTAATATTACAGAATAAAATGGGAGGCTGCTTGCAGAAACAAAAAAATTCCTCCTATCATGTTATTCTAAGTCACAAAGGGCCATTTGTTGTGGATTTGCAGGTTATTCAGAAATAACCTTTTTATTACATTGACAAAAGAAGAAACCTCAAGGGCTTGCTCTTTACAGTGGTGTGATAGGAACCTAAAGTGTGCCTGTTGAAAAATGAACTAGCTAACAATGGGAGCTTGGCAGCAACTTCACCATTTATAGTGAAACCGTCTATCTAGTACGATCTGTATAAAATAGACCTCGCTTAGGTTAGGGAAAGGTCACAATTTACACAAAGTTTGGATAGTCTAAATGCATTACTCAAAACTAACTCTCCTGTGTATAGTAAATATTAATTGAACTTGTATTATTAAAAACATGCCAGGATTCAAAAGATTAAATAAGGAAGATGTAATTATGAGCTACATAATAAACAGAGCAGTTTTAGTTCCCCGTGTATTTTTCACTTTCCTGCTATTGTTTCATATATGGCTGTTATACAAAGAGCAGCTGAGGTCAGCTACTATAAATTATGGGTTTCATACAATAGTAATCTACCAAAATTATTCCAGAGCTGGATCAAAGAGCTTCAAAAGACTTTTCAAAAACTTTTCCACATAATAAAAGGACTTTATTTTGATGCCCTATTTTTATGAGGATTTCTTGGTTTAGAGTTGCATCTTACAGTATTCAGTTACTTGGCATTGATATGATGATATTTGAACACACAAGATTTGCATAATTTGTTTGCAGCCTCAAATAAGCATGAACTAGTCATATCAGTAAAGCTCTTTTTAAATACATTGCCTGATGCATTATTCAGGCTAGGTTTCTAAGTTGATCTAAGACAAAAGATTTTTGTGTATTTATTTAAGGAAACCTGCAAGATTTCAAGTGAAATTTGATATTTCTTCTGTTTGCAAACACAGAAATCATATTTACAACGATAGCAATTATTAAAAATGATAACAGTAATTCTTAGTAGCTTTCAGCTGGCATCATGTCCCTGCATAAGATGCCAGCCTGCCCTCGCTCCTGGCCAGGCTTTCACCTAATGTGAACAATCGCATGTCATCTGCACAGATCCATAGATGTGGCACTGCGATGTCAACGCAAAATGAAATGTCAATGCAAGCGTATGGAGATGAAGTAACAGTATTGAAACCATGTCAGTGCATATCTACAGAGACCACGTTACTCTGTCAGTGTGATTTTAGGAAGATCACTTTGAAATGTTAAAATGAAATGAAACTAAGTCAATTAGGTAATAACAATTGAGGTTCAGGGATTAATTGAGGGCCTAAGGTGAAACCAGTGGCCATTAACCCCTATTAATTTTAGAGAAACAGAGAAATATCCTTTGCTAAGGTTATTGTCATTATTAGAGAGTTGAGAGGGTTTTTTTCCTATATTGTATAAGTGTTTTTCGCTGTTGCTTTTAATATTGATACACAAAGTGTGGTACTAAAGGGCAGTAAAAGGCATATTAGTGGAAAGTTAAGTTTTTTAGAAAGTGAATCTACCCAATACCAGATAACCGCTTCTTTTTTATATACAGACATTTAACAGATTTACATTGATGTCCAGCTGTCTGTAAACAGATTTACCATAATGTGTTGTCAAAGGAAAATAATATGAACATGGAGAAATACTCGTTTACACAGCAACAACTATTTGCATGGCCCAAGTATTCATTGCTAACTTAAAGCAGACATGCAAACTGGTCAAACAATAACAATATTAAATAATTATTTTTGAAAATACCTAAACAAGCACCAAGTCAAGGTTATAAAATTTATGCAAATTCAGCATTTCAGAGTATATGACTGTAGCATTAGGACACAAATGTGAAAGATATTATTCTTTGATAACATTAATGAGAGATGCTTGCCAAGAGCAATGACTTAGTGGTTCAGTGTGCTCTACAAACATGTGAAATCTGTCTGGGTCTCTGTGCTAAAGAGAGAAGGTAGATCAAAGGAATACAGTTGTTTTCTTTTTCAATATTTGTTTATATAAATTCATGTGTATTTTTACGTTATTATATTTATATTTATATATTAATATACCAAATATACACAAATATTACTTTTGCTATTAATAAATGCCTACTACCCTTTCTCTTGTAGAAGTCCCTGATAGATATTTACTCTGTATAGGTGTGTTGATGGAGGTCTTCAGGAAAGGGCAGTAAATCAACATTTATTCCTGTTGTAGAAGGTGGTATCCCATGTTGAAGTGTTAGTGAGAGCAATGAGACATTTCTGCAAGTTGACAAGTGACAGTGATGTTGAGAGAGCACGACACGGGAGAGGGGATGAGCTGCACCTGGAGGAATCCAGGCTCAGCCCTGCTGAGAGCTAGCAGCTTTTAGAACTTGGCCTGGGCATACTGGGGCTTCTGTCTCCAATGTGAAGCTGCACAGTTGTGGTCTCACCTCCCAAAGTGCCTCAGGAGTGCTAAGAAAATTTCTGAAATGTCTTTGAAACTCCCAGTAGAAGAATACTGTGGAAATGAAAGCTTTATTACTAGAAAACATTTTCAATTACAAATGGATGTATTGGATTAATTTTTTTCATTTTGATTTTCCTTTGCTTCTCTATAGTGAGCATTCATGCCACGCTCCGTTTTGTATTCTGCCTCAGCATGATAGCTCCATAATGAGTGGAAAAACATAAAAATTAGTTTGATCAGTTTATTTCCATACGCACTTTAGGCAGTCTTATTTTAATGTGTTTGGCACTGCGTTACATACAAATGATAAAATATATTTAGAAAAAAGTAGTCTGGTTACACATCATAAAAAAATAGTAGGCATAGTTGAGTCTCAAGACACACAGTTTCATCCTTCCTCTGAGGCATGACTGTCTATACAGATCAGTTTAAATGTCTTTCTAATCTGTTCTTTAAAAACTGCAGTGATGGAGATGCTTAGAAAGATTATGGGAATCCATTCCCCTACCCATTTTTATTTAGTTAGAAAGATTTTCTAGTGTCTTACCTAAATCTTTTTTTTTTTTAATGTAATAAGCCTGTTACATCTCATCCAATTATAAATGCATATGGAGAGTAAATCTGGTGCCTGCTTTCTTTTTCTGACCTTTTCCTTATTTGAATATTGTTTGCTCAACGAAACACCACAAACTCTTCCAACATTTTTTCACAGAAAGTTTTAAATGTTATGATTATATTTGTTACTGTACACATGTGTCCTGTATTTTTGAAACCCAGTATGTACAAGATTCCTGCAAATATGTTCCTTCAATGACAAGTTGGTACTTCTATTTATGCTGGACCCTTTATAAAGCCTACATCCAAATTCATCAAAAATTCATCATTTTTAAATCCTGTTATTCTTTTCCTTCTTGCACACAGTACTTGCTAGTGTATTTTTAATTTTAACTTGCTGACTTCAAACTACTTCTGTGTTCTGTTGGACTTCTAATCTCACACCCTTTGGAAATAAATACTTGATGTGATTCACAAAGTTTTGAATGTAATCTGAAGTCAATGAGTTAAAACATTCAATGTTTCAAGGTTATTACAGAGTTTGATGGTTAGCTGTCACCAATAAAGTACAGACTAATGGGATATCTCCATCATAGGAAATGCTCTTAAAACTTCTAACACCGGTCTTCATCATCAGAAGACATGTGGCTTACTGCTCAGTTTGTGAAATAAACATTTACTTAAACAAAATAAACAGTAGGAAAAGAGTCTGCTAAAAGGAGCATGCAGAAGCAACTTTTTTTCCTTAGGTGTACGTTTTCCTTGAAGGTCCAAATTCTCAATTCTCAAGTTGGCTTGGTCATCTTAAAAAATTCTGTTACTACTACTAATGCAGTTACTCAGCTGTGCTGATGAGCTCCTACTGCCTTTCCAAAAACTTGGAGGCTCCAGTTGGTAGACGTTTTCCTGTGCTTTCCTTTCATCCCAGCCTATCTGTAAGGTTTGCTGAAGGCAGTCAGAGGTAAGAGTTATTTGTGCTCCAGCAACCCACAGACCCTGGAAGCTCAGCAGCTTTTTCTAGCATGACAAGGAGATGTGTCATAAGAATGCAAGATAGTAAGTGTCATAGATTTACTTCTGTCTTCCATTTGCCTAATCCAGGCTGTATTTGGCTTGAAACAATCCTGTCCATTCATGCTTTGCATAACTGTTTTGTGCTTCTTGACCAGAGATAGATAACTTACTCATAGCTAATACTAACTAAAGACAAAGAAGAAAATGAAGTATCTAATACTTGGGAAACAATGGGGAATTTTAATTACATCCCAGATGAGGTGCCTGTTAGCTGGAAAAATAACATTAAAGGGTGTATTCAGAGCGGAAATATGTTATTTCTTGTTACAGAGTGTAATTCTCAGTCTCCACATTCCCATTTTACAATCCGCAGAGCTTTCTCCTTCATTCTTTAGTTACTCAGGCATAAGAACTTACTTACATAAATTGGTCAGTTTGTCAGAGCTCTGCCATGAGGGCTCAGAAGCAAACTCAGTTGGATTTTTCTCACACTTACCCATCTCTGCCCCAGGTATGCCAGGGGCTATGAGTCTGCTGCTGGTTTTTTTCTTATCCTACCCAACATAACTCCATTGCTAGATTAGATCAGAGACAAGCATCTGTGTTCAGATTTACTCTGTGTTATTCTTGCACAGGGACTGGATTTTATTCAGCCTTATTGGTCTTCTACTCAAGTGTTGGCTTGTTAACAAGTTAGGTTTTCCAGTGTAGGGAAGGTGATAACATCTCATTTCTACTTTCTGGGGCAACCCTTTAAAAGTTAGAGTGACTTTTGCTAATGCTTCTGAAGAGAAGTTATCTTGGTTTGAAAGACAGGTGTCTGTTAAGGAAGGTGGGAACTTCCCTTAGAATAGAGAATAGGATGCCCCCC
>VZRN01007377.1:650443-663301 GCA_013397935.1 Dasyornis broadbenti | reverse complement strand
AAAAAGAAATGGCCCCCCCCCCCCCCCCCATCCTTCCCTCTGAATTATTATAACTTTGAAATCGAGGGCTCTCAGGCAAAGATATGGGGGGGGAAGGAATCTTTCTTTCTTTCTAGTTCTTTACTGGTTCTTTACTAGTATTTATAATGACTCAAACAAGCAACAGCAAGAGTAACAACAAACAAACAAACAAACCAGAAACCCAGTGGCAACTTTCTCTGGGCTGCCAGGCACCACCCCCGCCCTTTGGTGCAGTTCCGGTCACAGCCGGCAGGGGGCGCTGTTGGGCTCCCGGCAGGGCAGGGGCGATGACTCCCGCGCCTGCAGGGGGCGCTGTGGCACCAGCTCGGCTCCCTTTCTCATGTGGATAATGGCGGATAGGCTGGCTGGCATGATGGGCTGGAGCGGGGAACCTCAGAGCCGCAAGCTGGAACAGCAGGGCTGGCTCACCTGGGCTAGCAAGCAAGAGGTGGCAGAAACTCCGCAGCCGATAAGGAAGAAGTGCAGAGCTGGGCTTTGGCGGTCACGACAAACTCCCTCGCAGCAAACAGGAGTTCAACTGTCCCCTCTGATGCTCAGAGCACAGGAGAACTAGGGGCTGCCCCCAACACCCTGTTTCTTAGCCCAGTTCCTCGTGATATTTTTCCTCCCCCCAGAGAAACTCTCAGACAGCAGGATTGCAGCCAGGTGCCCTCCTTCCCTGAATCTGGCAACTTCTTTTGTCTCTCTTAAGTCCTTATTGTTCCCAGCAACAAAATGGGGGGAAATTCCCCAACCTCCAACAGATGCAACCTGCATTGCCTGAAGGACAACAGAGGGAAAGTTGTCACCAGAGTCAGGCGACAGCTACTTGTTGCCCAGTCCTACTTTGGAAGGGACTCTCAAGATGCCCCACCTTGCTGGGTCAGTACACAGGTGTCCTGTAACCCATGGAAAGTTTCTTTTGCTACGTTGCATCCAATAAAAGGCAATTTTAATCAAAAGCCACTTTGTTCTCCCAACAACACTCTGATAGTTATTTCTGTGAAACTCACTTCTTTTCCTAGTTTCCTGTTTCACTTATGAGGTTTTCTCTCATCTGATTTAATTTGCTAAATCTCCCCTATTTCACTGTTTTCTCTCATCTGATTTAATTTGCTAAATCTCCCCTATTCCCTTTCTATGTGTTTTTAATTGAGGATTTAGAAAAATATTATTCTGAGGGGCATGGTAGCCACCATGTTTACAACAGTGAGACATCAAAACTCCCATGCACGCAAGTTATGTCTTTAAATGTGTTAGCTAGCAAAATGCATTACTGTGCTTCCCACTGATCCATTAACAATGTGAGAACACGACTTCCTCTGTCTATTTAGCCCTTGGATGGCAAGCCTATAAGTGATGGCTTCCTGGTTTTATAAATACTAAAAGCTAAACAGCAAAGTATTTTCTGATTTCTTGGCGTCCATTTCCTTCAAAGATATCAAAAAGTGTTTTCCTGAATTCTTTGGCAAGGCGTATTCAATGTGAATCAGGAGCAAAGGAAAACAAAGGAAAGAACCTATCATAAGGATGAAATCCCAGGTTTGAATTCAAGCCTTGACAGTCCTGGGACAGAAGAACCAAACTGTACCTCTCTGTTTCGATCAGTGTAGTGGGTTTTATTATCTGGCTCTACAGAACTGAATCAGCAATAAGATTAGTCTTGACCTGGCTTAAGGTCTAAAAGCAGTTTTACAACATGTTCACATTGTCTGCAGACGTACTCTTGATTTCTCACTGTCTCTCTCCTCGTCGCTGCAGTGCTTTCTCTCAGCTCCACAGGTCCAGATTGAGAGGCAGCTTGTGAGACTGGTATACTTTGCTAAATGCATTCATTTGCCAATGCTCTAAAAATGAAGATATTTTTGTATAATTGTTTCATTGTCTGGTTTGTTTAATCTTTCCACATTGTTCTCAGCTTTGGAAAGTTCCATTAAGTCACACGACTGGAATAATACCTTTGTCAGAAACACCTTCAATTCGGTTTATCTCCTTAAGTTGAGGAGCCAGGTCTCCTTCTGTGCTATAAATCATCATTCCTTCAGTGACTTACAAAACATTTATGTATTTTCTGATCTACAATTATTAAAGCTCTGGTGATGCAATGTAAAAGTCAATGCTTGAAGAAGGAACAGAAAGCCAATAGATTTCTCTGCTTTGTATATGGCCTCTGCCAAAAATACTGAGCTATAGATACAACGAGAATATTGGCAAGTTTTAGATGTATCTGAGTGGCACAATATATGCTCTGTGGCAGATGAGCACACTGAGGGTACACAGGTTTGTCAAGAAATAATAGGTATCTTTGAGCTCATAAAACTACCTCTGTGTGCCACTGTTCATTTAACGAAAGGAAGCATATAGTACTGCTTGAATTCAGTGACAAAAAGGGCGGAGAGCTCTCAGCGATGTCCAGAATTGTTCACTGGCTGACACACAGCATAATATAACATTATTCTCTTCATGTTTTAAAAGGTGTGTCTTGAGTCACTGAACCAGCTCAAAACATAAATCACATCAGATCACAAAAATGCTTAACAATTTTCAAGGGAATTAATGTGTGCTGACACTGGGCTGTGCATGAAACACAGACCAGCCGTTCTTCCATGTTTGTAAGCATACAGCTAAGCAAGCTCCATCTCCATGGACAGCATGGCTGAGCCAACCAAGGAACAAAAGGAAATGCATCTTTCTCATAACGCACTTTGTCAAGCCATCTCCATAGTTCACTCTTCCTTACAATGAACTAACCACCTAAGCTCCATCTTAAAAAGCCAAGTACAAACATGTGAAACGGATGATGAATACAGCTATAACGAAATAGCAGTGCAATGATGTTTTACTTCCCTTGTGCCCTAAACATCAACTGTGCCACTGAGAGATTTCAAGGGTGCTTGGATTGGCGTTTGAATTTTTTTGCTTGGCTGTTCTTTGTTCTGGGTGGTGACTGGTCTGAAATTCACAATTATAGCAAAAGCAAGGGAGAAAAAAAATAATTAAAATACTTCAAGAAGGAAAAGATAAAAATTTCCAGGAACACTAGGAGGCCTGGTAATTTCATTAGAAAGTCTGGTCACGTGGTACCTCCAAAAGACTGTAATCGATTGCACAGTCTGAACATGATGGAGTTACATAACAAAGGTGGCAGGAGAACTTCTAGCATGAGGTGTAAAGTAGAAAGATGAGAACTGGTCTGCCAGAACCTGTAGTGAAGTTACTACAGGTGACTTTTCTACTAGTGAAACTAACAGATTTATCACAGAAATAGTTCAGGCAGAATGAATTCAGAAGCCTCTGTACTACATGATGAGATTTGTCTTTAAAGGGTCTGGTGTATCTCTGGCTAAGCAGGTGGCTAGACAAAGAGCCCCGTGAGCATATAAGCTTTGAAGTCTCTTGGAGCAGACTCCATGGGACAAGACAGGAAGGAATAACAGCACACAAAAGTAGACCAGTACAATTCTAAAAATAATCCTATTATAGCAATACAAAAGCTTGGATTAGATACCTGACCTCAAATCAGTCTTGGATTCTTCCAGATATACAAATCTCTTGCTGAAAAGCCCCAGTGAACATCTGTTCTAAAATTTTGTAAAGGTTGGTGAACTATTCTGCTGAGACAACTAATATAACAATGCTTGTAAGATGTTAGTTTTCCCACTACACCTCTGACACAGGTAAACCAAGGCATTGAAATTAAGTTTATTACCAAATAGGGCACTAGAAAAAAAACCACAATGGATAGTACCTCAGCTTCTGAGTTCCATGCATATCTATACTTCTATACTACAGTGTTTTGCTTTCTTTTTGTTTGAATTTTTTGGGGGATTGGGTTTTTTTGGTTGGTTTTTGTTTGCTGCACAAACCAAAATATTTACAGTGTGCTTTTGTTCTTGTTGTGTGTTCTGACTAAAGGCAAAGTGAGGTTGCTATATACTGACTCTGAAGAGGATTTTGCAAATAAGTCGGCACACACTTGTATTTTCTGTTGCCCCATGAAATTCAACGCTGCTAGCAGCAGAAAATAGCAGTGTCAATGTTTTAGGCTCATCTCAGCTCTAGAAAGTCTTACACATAGCTCTTAGAAGTAATTTAGCCCTACCACTGATGTTCAGGCGAAGATATTGACCACTTAATTTAGAAAGACAGGGACTACAATTTCTAAGCACTACTTCACAGTCCATATACTACAACCTACAAGAGATACCTTGTTGCCAGATCTTCCAAGAGATGAATTAAAAATCCTGAGTGAGATTTTGCTCGTGCAATCAGCAACAACTTAACTCATTGCCTCTAGGCATCACTTGCCAATTATTTCAGAGGAATCTAAGTTAACTCAGTTGCCAAATGCTCTTGAAAATCCCTATTCAGCTTTATAAGACTTCAGTTTTAAATTAAATGCAGCTGTATTTTTATTTACTTTTATCATAGACACAGACAGTTTCATGGATGCTTTCAATAAAGTAGAAGCAACTCAGTTGTATATCTGATTTTTCCAGTATAAAGCTGATTTTTTTTTTTTTTTTTACTCCAAACTGTTATTTAGAAGGAGATGTAGTAGATAGTAAGACAGAATCCCAGTGGGATGTGTACTGTTAGCAGAGCATTTGGAGTGGTTCCCAACAGAAAGAGCTTTAGTCAGTGATGTGTATTGGAACATAAAACAGGTTTTACCAACTCTGCAAAGCTACAAAGTCCGTCGTATGAAATGCTGCTGAGCTGAGACAAGCACCAAGCAGATGCAGCAGCCATGTGCTGTGTGGCTTAACTGTTCTGAGCAAAGACATTTTAAAGCCTTATTTAGGGGCCCCAGCTCCCCATGTCATTCACTGAAGGAGCTACCACCTGAGAAGGTGCATTTTAAACCACCTCCAGACAGAACAGCCACCTGAAGCTCAACACACTGACTCCAGCAGGAACAAGCTGGGGAGAACTGTTTGCAAATTTTTTTCCCCTTGAAAAAGGAGCCTTCATAAAGGACAAAGGGTTGTCCACCTACTTAAAATCCAGACTCTTAAATGTTAGTGCCTAAAAATGCTTTCACAATAAACAGATGTAGAGAATTCCATCAAAGGTGCAGAAGACACAGAGCCCTCTCTCAGCACACTTTTGTGGTAAAGGTAGGTGGTTACAGCACCTTCTTAGGATCAGAAAGACACAACTGGGAGTCCAAACCTGTGGGCACAGTTAACAGTCTCCACTCTGATCTGTCAGAGTCATTCCAATGCAGGAAAACTCACACTTCATGGGCCAGAAAGTGGAACAAGAATGAGCATCACAGTACTATTTTGGATATGTCTTCAGTCAACCTAAATCTGTCCTTCATACAAAGGAGAAAACTAAATACATATTAATTCACTTATCAAAATGCTATTGTATATGAGGAGGACTGCAAGGACTCATTCTCTTCCCATATGTGTTCTATAAAGAAAAAAGTTGCTATCACTGCACTTCAAGTAGAGATTGATTGACTCACCATATGTAGGTTTGCTTTTAGATTAACATGCACTTGAAATCCAGCAGAGAAGTTTCTCTAACTTCTGGATCCCAGGAAAAAAACCAGAACAACGTGACAAGGTGATGTTGGTACGACCATGGTGCTCCAGGGCATGGGGAGCTGCAGAGATTTAGGCTTGTGGGGAAATTCCGGGGTCAGAATCTGAAGCTGTGGTTTGTCCTGGGAAATGATATGCTGAAACTCGGATCTGCAGGAATGGTGTGCCAAGTTTAGGCATCTAAATTTATTCCTTTTGGATCTGACCTTTAAGATTAGAAGAGCAGAAACCCAAGACAAAAGCTAATAAAACAGAGGACAAATAAGTCTGACTTCTTATCTCACTAGAAATACAGAGAAACATTTCTTGCATGCTCAGCTACTTAATGTTTCTGATCAAACAGATGTTTCTGTAACCACTGTATATTTTTACAATACAAAAATCAAGTGGAAAGACTCAATAGAGAGTTTAAGGAATCTAATAATCTCGCTAACTCTCAGCAGGACATTTGTTTTCTATAGCCTTCTTCAATGGCACAACCCAGCTAAACTGGTTTATAAACCTCTGAAGGTGCTTACATAAAAGTAGCATCAAAAAAGTATGAGAGAAAGGTAAGAAATATTCTTAACACCAGTATTGGATTTTTGCCAGCTGAAGATGGACTTTTCTGTTCATGCTTCAATCTTCTGGCTGGGCCTTTTTAATTGATGCCAAATATGCACAATTTTACACTTCCAAGTTCACCCGCTTCTGGGCTGTTAACTCTTAAACCAATATTTCTCTATCTTTCCTTGTCAGCTATTTTTGTCTTCAAACTAAGAGGTAGATAATCTAGTGATTTAATGTAGCCTGAGTTCATAAAGAAAGTTCACCCAGGAAGTACCATGCACACCAAAAATTATGCTAATGAAGGCATTCAGATACACAGAGATGGGGATTTGCATTGAGTAGCTCTCCACAGCAGGTACTGGGGACAGAAGCACCCTTTTACAGAGTAGCCCATGTCCTGCAGTAATCTGCAGATCTTGAGCTTCAGCTCCCACTGTTCTGGGCATATCTTCGGAGTTTTCCCACCTTTGCAGCCGCCATGCACGGATCCCGTGTGGTGCTGAACACCCCCAGTGCCCTGGTTCATCACCGGAGCTCGCTGCAGGAGCAGCCCTTGCTGCTGTGACAGACAGACATTGAGATCAGAGTGGCTCCTATGTGGCATTTTCTGAGTGCACCAGAAGGCTGAACAGAAGAACCCAACTGAGATACAAACAAGTCTTGTATGGTATAACAGAATTAGCAGGAAGACAATATTCACTGTTGTAAGGGGGAAAAACAAAACAAACAGCACTATAAGCTTGAAAACATTCGCCTCACTCTTCTGTGGTTTGAGAAGTGAAGTCTAGCACGGCAAAACAAAAATCAGACCTGCTTTTAATCTGTGAACAGCTCTCTTGATGAAATCTGTCATGTTTCTGGCTTCGTTTGTTCTTGAGAAAAGAGCAAAAATGTTATTTTTCTTAAAGAATTTCCAAATGTTTTATCTTTATTAATGTTTCTATATGATATAGTTCATCACTGCAGGCAAATCTGTCTCATTCATTAATTCTTCCATTGTCAAAACAGCATAACCAATAGTTTATAAGATCCTAAATCTTGGACATCAATCATAATATAGAGATTTCCCGTTACGTATAGGATTGTCTCTTCTGATGTGTTTGAAAGGCTGATCAGGACTGTTCCTACAAGCAGAATAATATTCTATATTGAAGCAGTAAGCCTGTTAATGGCATTTGGATATTTGAGTTGCTTTTGTCACTGATTGTGGTTTTCCAGATGGTAAGAAATTAATCACTTAGTTTAAATATTTTTTTAATGTTCCTTCTGCAAGTTTCATATTTGATGCAAGATTTGGCCAGTCCTCTGAAGTCTGGGTTCCTAAAGATACAATCTTCTGTCTAACAAGTTCAGGATCCATATTCCATCCTACTAAATTGCAAACAAGTAACAGAAAATTGCATGAAGGGAGACAAAAAAAAAAAGGACATACCAGAAGTGATTCATAGTTTAATTTCATACAATAATAGTAACCAAAATGTAGCCTTACTATCTCAGTCTTCAAAGGATCCAGTTCAGTAAATATGGTCACTTCAGGTCTCTTTAGAAAGATGAACTCATCAGCTGTCATTCTTCTCTTAAGCAGGAAAAGCAGAGAAAGATTGAGGGCTGCCAGCTCCTGATACACATATTTAACAGAGTTAATGCCTTTTCTTTGAGATAACTTGAAGAAAAAGCACAAAACCAAAATGAGTACCAGAGTGCTTCGTATGTCTTTTTTCTTTTTTTATTTTTGTGCTGTTAATGCTGGAATTTCTGAATTTGACTGGGGAAGGTGAAGCCACTTAAGTCATTGCTGCATCTGTGCGTATTATGTGAACATTTAAAGGCTTTGAAAATGTGTGGATCCCATTTGTTCCATTGCACAACTATAAGCAGGTCTAACACCACAAAAACCAGTGCAGCTACAGAGCAGATCACAAGAATGGGGGAAATGGGAAAAGCCAAGTGCTCCAAGTGACAGGCTTTTATGTTGCGAAGCAATGTCATCTGCAAATATTTAAGTCAGAAGAAGGGAGCAGAGAAGAAAAAGCAATGGGCTTCAAGTCTTAAAAACTGATGATCAAAGAGGGAGTAGATCACAGGGAAGAATCAGACTGGAATTGTGCAGTCCTATGTAGCAGGTGTTTGGGTTCTAGAGGGACAAACACCACCTTGGGGTAAATCCACTTCTCAAAAGAGTGTTCTTCAGCTGCCTAGAGACACCTTCACTTGGTCAGAGGTCACCTCTAGCCTGACCTCTGTATTTCAAAGTTCTGAAAATCACTGATTTAATGAAAGCCAGAACAGCACAGCCAGTCCAGTCAGAACATTATGCCAGGTTAACTGCAATTAGCTGTTTCAGGCAGCTGAATTTGCAAGCCTCCTTCAGCAACCACTCACCCCCAGCCAACGTGCTGCCTTAAAAGCCAGCGCTCACAGAAGCCACAGCCATCCTGCTCACTCTGAAAGTATTATGAGGGTTCTGGGTTATGTTCACAGGTGGGCTCTCATCATTCTAGAAATTTTGTTTCCCCACTTCTCTACCCTGAATAAAGATGCTTTTCCAAAGCACCAAAAACCTTCTCCAGGCAGGAGACAGCTTCCCATGCATAACCAGGCAATGTGAGGCTAACCCAAAGCATTGGGCAGGGTGTTCCAGCTGTGCCAGAGGATCACAGCACTTTCAAACCTCAGCCCTCTAAGCAGCCTTCCTTTTCCTCTCTGCTTTCTCTCCTTTACCTGGCATTTTCTTATCAACACCTTCTTACCAGCCAAAAACATGAGCCAGAGCTTCTATCAGAATTATCATTGCAGGCATTCCCTAGATATCCACCAGCCTGGCTGAACTGAAGAAAATGGGTAAAAAAGGAGAATAAGGGTATCATTGATTTTTTTTTTTTCTCGTTTACAAAAAGTGTGACAACTGATATCTCTCACATTCATGTAGCTGATTTTGATCAAGACATCATACTGAATGACATGTTATGGGCTAAACTTAGAAGCAGTAACTGGGTTCTTTGTTTTGAGTTTTCTTTTGGATTTAAGTAAATACTGCATTCTTTTCTTCCTTCAATTCCCAATTCTTACCAGGCCATGTTCCTTCATTTGATGTGATTTGCAGTTTGGAAAGAACATACCGCTGTGGAGATCTGAATACCCACGGTTATGTTTCCTTTCTAATATACACTGCACCTAAGGAAAGCCCTTATATCACTGGTGCTGCACACATGTGCAAGATATCTTCAGTTATCAGTACAGTATTTGTGAAGAAAAAGAACGCTTTAGTCAACCTGAAAGAAAAAAAAGAAGAAAGCGAAAACTAATGTTCACCATGTGCACTGCCTTGAGAATTCAGATGAACTTTCTGTGCTTCTCTTCTTTTGCTTTGGAAAAGTGTGTAAGCCATGATTTTAAATCATTTACAAACTCCCCTGCTTTAATTTATGAACGTAGGCTGACTGCACAAGTGCACTATTTTAACCTTAAACTGGAATACTAATAAAATCCCTACACAAAATCAGATATGTTTAATTTCAGCTTTTATTGCACTATTATCCCAGTAGATCCCAAGAACATCTGATTGAAGTTACCTTAAAATTTCTGCACTTAAATTAGATATGGAATTAAATAAACTCCACTGATCGCAACAAACCTTGAACTTGTGGGAATTCAGATCTAGATCCAGGCTTTGCAGCTGGAGTCCATCCCAAGTTTAAATGCTACTCAGAATCAAAGAGTGTTGTGGCTGCACACACAGTTTACAGGAAACGTTCAATTCAACATTTTTGGTAGGTGTTCCATCCTTTAATTACTCCCAAATTTCTGCCCAACTGTTCGTACCAATACCTGGATTCAGACTTTTGCTTTCATCTGAACTGACTAAAGCCTTAGCAGACACATCACTTCACTACAGAATAAACATTGAGGCACTGATTTGAATCCAGAATTCTCTGAACAACTGTTTCACATCTAAGTAATTGCACCAGCAGTAGTGGGGTCGCCTCCTTGTTTATATGGGGGGGTGAGGGGTGCGATTGGAGTCACAGCCCATGACTTTATCGTACAACATGAAAAGCCTCTGGGCTATCTTCTCAGCTGGGATAAATAAGCAAAGCTCTATTGGTTTCTGGGTGAATGAGATTATAATTCAAATCAGAAGCATAGTGTTTGTTTATACCATAACAAAGTATCACAGAAGTGTGTATCATAAGCCTTAAAACACTGCACTCAAGGACAGTAAAACCCACGAGTCTGAGTTTAGGTTTCAGTGACTCCAGTGAATTTATGCCTATTTATTTCAGGATAGCCGTGCTGATGTGCACCAGCTGAGAATCCGGCTCTTTAACTCCCAAATGACAGCAGAAACCATTTACAGGGGGAGGGAGAAGGGGCTGGGGTGGGAATCAACTTGAGTGCAGAGCTGTATGGTTGATAAATGGGTATCAGCCATGTCTTAAAACAGGCAGGCCTGTTTCTTCCTAAAGTGAAACTAGAGAATTAATAAACACATGCAAAAGAATAATACAAAAGATATGTTTCCTTAAGGAATTTCAAATGTGTGCACTATGCTTCACATTCCAATACAAAGGATTTTGACAGTAACATTTAACCAGTTTCTCATTTTATATGTTTGCACACACAACCCTTGTGATTCAAAACAAACTGCTGTATAAAATGTCTTTCAGAACAACCTATCCACTCAGTTAAGCTGACAGCCTATACTCACCTAAAACCAAAATTACCCTTTCTTCCATGCACCCCCAAAGCACCCCAAACTAGCCAGCAGTAATAAACTTAAAGGGCAGTTTTTCCTGGTACCACATCCACACAGCTCATCCCAGTGAGAGATGATAATATATAACATTACTGTGTTTTTCAATAATTTTGTAAGAGAAGTCACATGTGGCACAAATGGAATGTATAACAAAGAACAGGAGCATATGTTCAAATAAACCTCTGGTTATGTCAAAACTAATAACTTGTTTTCTGTAGTGGACTCAACAGTAACAGGCCCAATGAGTCTAATGATTTTGTTACCTCTCCTGTCGCTCCTCATTGAGCAGGCTGGAGCTGACTGTTTTTCAGGAATTATGTTTATGCAATATGAACATATTGTTATTTGCTACTTTCTGCATGATCATTTTGGCATTCTTATGAGAAGATGATGATGGTTCTGTCTAAATGTTTGGGAGGATTATCATTGACATGGGAAGTTATTAGGTTTGATGCAATACAGAGAACATTCACAGTCAGAAAACAGCATCTTTCATTTTTAGGAATGGAGGTAATTGTGCTTTGTGACAGTGCACATCCTTAAGATGTTATGTATCATTGCGTACTTAAAAAAGCAGTACACTTTTCATTGATCTTTCAATTTCATTTTGATTTAAAATGCAGATCTTTCCCTCCATTGAAATCTTAGAATTTTTATTTTAAAATGTATCAGATAAAATCCATTTCAGACATATGCAGTGCCATAAATTACTTTTTGTGGTTGAAACAGTATTCGCTTATGTCACGGGTTGAACATCCTCCTTTATTAGAATGCTATTTATTGCCACCAGCTGCAGTGCTTAGCTAGGAAAGTTCTTGACACCAGCGATTGCTTTTCAGCACCAATGCTTCCGGCTGCTAACGGGGGCTTCTATTGCCAAATGCAGCCACTCCTCTTAAACTGTTCCTTCTGGTATACAGACAGCTCCTGTCACTGTTACCCAGAGCAGAAGCTGGGAGAAAGGGATCGGATCTGAACCCACTACTATGGAATCTCTTAAGCTATAAATCTCCTATAACTTTAAAAGGCCTTGCCAAATACTACTAGCTTGAAATCTGTCAAATGTGTTCAGGAAATATACCCATCAGTAATGAATTTTTTTCAAAATTAAGATGCGAGCAAAAGGTGTTTTACATAACAAGCCACAGACTCGGTAAAAGCAAGAGGATTTCTGTATCTATCAGCTATGTAGCCAATGGTCTCTATTTCATTAGATTTTCGAGCAGGGAGAAACCAGACAAAGGTAATTACTCTTCTTCTGTTAAGGGCTATTATTACTCCTGCATGAACAGCCATCACTGCCTTTTTCTTTTCCGTCTGCCTCTGGCAGCCCGGAAAACTAAGCAGGAGCAGTATAAAAGTGGCAGTGTCAACAGCTGTCCTACCAAACACTACGTGTACCTCACACAGTAAATCTTCAAAGCAGGAGCATGTGTGCTAGTCCTGTGTATGCAAATCCTGTTATTGTATTGATATCATTTGCACACATGCCTTCTTCACAGCTGAACCCTTGAAGAGCCATTGCATATAATAGGGCTCAACTAAGCAACAGAGGCAATCAGTGACAGGAGGAGACTGAACTTTAGCATGGAAAGAATTCCTTTCCTCCCTCAGAAGAGAAACACCCAGTAGGTCAAAGAGGAAGGTTTCTCTGCAGTATAGCACAGACAAGCCTGTTATACAGATGCCTGAACCACTGGAATCTACAATTAAAGAAAAAAAAAAAGTCGAGTCCTGAGCCTTCATGAACGTAATTTTTCCCTTTGTTTGAATAAAGGAATGGGCAAATGTACATATTTTTGTCTATATGTAGGTTTAAAAATCCTAAAACATTCAAACTAAAGTCTTTGAAGGGTTAGGCTCTGCCACACAAGATAACTTAGCTGGTAAACATTCTGAAATTTTTTTTTTACTCACTGTGAAAACTGATAAAAGTAGGTGTCTTGTTCATCTTACAGACAGACTACCAAAAAAAAA
>VZRN01007377.1:625199-650418 GCA_013397935.1 Dasyornis broadbenti | reverse complement strand
AAAAAAAAAAAAAAATCATTCTTCTGTCTGTAAGGAAATTCCTTTACAGATTCAGAGAGTACAAGAGACATCTGAAAGTTGGAGTTATTTATGGGTCAAAACACAATTTCTCTTTATTTCTTATCTTGTCCCTGCAAATAACCCAAAACAGTTGTTAGCAAAATACTTTCTCTTTCATATCTTTAAATTGGAGATAAGTATATGTTTTCTCTAAATGGCTCATAAAAATAAACTGGCACAACAGTTTAACTGTAAGTGTTATGTGTAACTGAGCAGCCTTCATAAAAATTACTATTTCCTTTGCATCTGTATTCTCCTTGGGCCAGAGTTTGGGCCATACTCTGCCCTACACATGTATCCTCATGTAAGGCCAGTATTCACTTCCCCACCACTGGCAGAGGTCTGCTCCATTACACCAGTCCCACTCCAGCTTTTCTTTGGGAAGTGCAAGACAAGATATGATAATGTAACACCATGAAAAATGGGTGTCTTAAACAGCTCCTCTCCTCTCTTCCAGCTGGATTTCAGCCAATTCAAATGGATGAGTGAGGGCCAACAGACATATTAGTGCAACCCAGTATTTAAAGCTAAGTTATCCCCTAAATGACCCTAGAGTCAATTTATAGATGCAGAGACTAATGTACAATAGAGTTCAGAAATACTCCAAAGCCTGGCTTTGAAAATGCCTTGACATATGCCACTGGGAATACACTCCAAGGGGGCAGAAAGGGACAAAACATATATATGCTTACTTTCCGTGTTTGTCCAGAGTGCTGTTTGGTGATTGTTTTTTAAATTTCTTTTTGTCACTTGGTAATAAAAAAAGAAATATAAATATATAACCCATTAAAATGTAGCCTACCAATTCTAATTCTTCCTACAGTTTAAAACTAATTAATCCTTGTTCTCCCCTAAGGAGTTCAGCAAGTATAACTCTTCCTGATCCCTAGAGATACAAGAAATACCCGATTGCATGGTGCACAAGCAACCTCCCTGTTAACCATGGTGAGCAGTAGGCCTCTTAGTTCCCCTCCTCCTAAAGCTCTTCCTGCACGAATGCACCGCCGCCTTCCCCACGAATGATTTTCCGTGCTGTGGGGTAAATAACGCCAGCAAGCAGAAAGGAAACTATGTATGAGTATTCATTCCCTGCTCTTTTCTTGTACCTGGGATATTAACAGAACAGGCAGAAGAGGCGCCCAGAATACAAATTGCACAAATTGTGTCTGTTTAGTTGGCTGCCAGGTTACCTGGCAGTAAACTCTGTGGGATGTTCCTCCTAGTTTCCACAAAACTTGTGTTGCTGGAAGTTCTGGGCAGTTTTTCATAATCCTTCCATTGTGTAGAGCAACCCTCCTCAGTATGTGATTGGGGTTGGGCTATTCCCAAGTTGCCCTATATAAGTTTCATTCTCATTGCTTTAATTTTTATCTCACTTTATAATTATCAGTTGACCTCAATTAAGCTGCCATAGAAACCCAGTAAGTTTTAATCAGTTCTCCCAACGTCCCCAAAATATAATTTCAGAAACAACTTAGATTTTCAGAGCAGGTTAATTATAAAAACAAGCCCACCAAAATATTTGGAGTAACAAAAAAGACATGCAGATGCAGCAACATCCTCATTTTATGTAATTTTTTTTTTCTTTCAGACAAGTAAGATCACTGATGCCCGAGCTTCTTAAATGCATCTTGAAATAAAAGTTTCTTAAGACAAACATGTAGACAATATACATAGCAGATAGCAAGTAACTGTTGCAACTGGGAGGAGGGAGTTAAAAAAAAAAAAAAAAATCAACCCAGCATTAAAGTGAGTTTAGTATATTTTACAGCAATTTCAATAAGTTGAGTTATGTTCCTATAAAAGTTACAGTTATGACAATCACAGAGCTTTCTGCTGCCTGGTCATTAATTTTACTTGCTTTCTTGTAGAAGAGTTCACAATTATCCAGAGCTTTCTTTTCCATGTAACACCATTTCCCATATGAACATACTGTTTTAATACTTGAGACTGCCACTGTGCATTACTGTAGGAGCTCAAGTTACATAAACATCAACACAAGATCCTGGTGCAGTGACACAGGTGGCCAGGCACTGACTCCCATGCCACTGACTCAAAGAGGGTCAGTAACAGTCTCCAGAGCAGTGGATTTACAAGCTAAAACCCTTCAATGATCTCTGAGTTAAATGCAAGCAAGAGAGGGATGAAAGGCAGTTGTTGATATGCCACTGGTCAGTGTGGCAAGCAGGAACACCTTCCTTCATTTGATCCTTTGCACACAATTATCCCCACCAGCAGCAAAGGTCAAGGATGACACCTGACCACACTGCAAGAAAGCATCCATCCCGTTCATAGCACCACATCCTTTGCACCGGACATCAAAATGAACCAACAATGCCACCAGTTTGCAGATTGAGCAGCGCACAACTCTGAAGCAGTGACACCTTCAGCTACCTTATGCAGGCCTTTTTTATGCTGGTGTTTCCAAAAGCAGAGAAGTAGGGCAAGCTTTCCAAGTGCTGCAAGTAATCCATCTATCCACCTGAGAAGCTTAACTGAACAGCCTAATTTTTAGATGTAAGCATTCCAACCTTCCATTAAGTCATTGTCAGAGAATTTCCAGGATCTTTTGCAATGGCATATATTTAGCACATTTATAACTATCCCTAAAAATTAAGCACAGGGGCAATTTAAAACCAATGGCTGGATTTTGAACAATAAGACAGTGGGTTCTACTTCAGGTTTTGGTTGCCTAACTTGAGAGAGTTAAATGGTCATGTTTTCTTAAGTGCTCAGCATGTACTTTGAAAGATTTTAAGCATTATCTGAGTGCTTGAGCAACTAAAACAAAAAATATGCATTGAAGCAAAACAAGTTCGTGCCTACTGTAAATACCTTTGATCAGTTCACCTGAGGATTTCAGTTTGTTCAGTTGGTTTCTGACAAGCACATGGATGGGGCAGACAGGCCACTGTCACATGCTGTTGAAACCTCATAGATACAGACATGCCAAAAAAGGCAAGAGCAGTTCAAGACATCAGTTACTTAAACCAAATAAAACCATATAATATCCAGGCATTACTTAAAACTCTAGAATCCAGAACAAATTTTCCACCCATGGGAACTAATAACCTTCCATACTCAAGCAATGTGAACAACAGTCTGAGTGGATGGGTGATCAATTATCTTTAGAAGAAAATCATCCTGCAGAGAGTGGAGAAATAATTTGAAAGACTAAAACAAAAAGGGAAAAAAAGAAGGAAAGGAAGGAAAGAAAAAAGACAAGTGATGGGACTTCAGAAGAAAACACAGTTTTGCTGTCATTGTGGAAGACCCAAATAAACTAGGACAATAAACAGACACATACAGCCACTATTCAGGAATTGCAAGTTGGTTTTGCCTGGGAACTGTATAGATATTTCACTTGGATCCAGCCTGAAACTAAAAATTAAATGCATGCAATAATACAACAGAGCATCTGAATACTCTTTGGAACTTACATATTGTAAAACTTCTGTTCAAAAAGTGTTCCACAAAAATGAGCTGCAGCATCAAAGTAGGAACAGTGCATAGGATTCAATGTGAAGAAGGACAAGTCAGTGTTAATGGGAAAGAGGGACTGTACTACGGGTGCTGGCAGCCAAAATCAACAACCTTGCTTTCACCAGATCTCAAAAAATAATATTTAAGTACTGGCATTACAGAAAGCCAAAAAAATGAGACTCCTGGGGCTGGAAGTGAGAATATATTTCATCTCCAGCCAGAATACTAGATCCATTCCAAAGATGAGTTACTGGAAGTCTTCCATTGTCTCCAGTCTTTTTTTTTTTCCATTTTATTTCCTTTTTATTTTCAAAATGAGTGAGAAGGTGTTTCCCATGTAACCCCAAGAATTAGGAATACACAATATTCACATTTATTAATTTCAAAAATATGAAATATAAAATTCAATTCTCTCTAAAGAATTATATTTAATATACACCACAGTGCTGAAGTAAATTAAGCATAGTTTCAATAATTCCATTTCACCAGTACTCCAATATTCTTCTGGGAAAGGAAACAAAAGGAAAAGAGTTTTTACAAGTTCTCCAAGTGCTATGTCCATACTCTAGCAAAAAAATAATATTATAATTGTTATTTTGACGATATTACTATGCTGCAAGAAATGCACAACAGGTAGAAGATTAGTTAATCCTTAACATTACTTAAACCAGAAACACTGCTAAATGCAGTACCTTAGTAGTACAAATATAAGATTTATGTCTTCTGATAAACCTGTACCAGATTTTTAAAGAAAAGGATTTGTTCATCATTCTAGAATAAAAAGTGTGCTTTAGAAAGCAAAATGCCATTGGTGTACTTTAAAGTGTTCATTAACAATCGTAAGCCAGAAGCAGTCACCAAATAATCATGGCAGCAGAAAAAAGTTGTGTACCCACCAGGCTTTATTAGAGTTGCAAATCACAAGCAATGCTCTGAGTCCTAATTTGTCTCCACAAACTTTAGGAAAAACAAAGAGTTGAAAACATCAGTGAAATACAGTAAATATTCTTGAAGTTAAGTCTCTTCAAAAGGGTATTTCTGTCTAAAGATGTGAGGAACCATTCAGCAACAGCAAAACAAGTTCATTTTCAGCATATATATGTGCACTTTAAGCCAAGTAAGAAATAGAGAAGCCCTTTTAATTTGTCCCACAAAGATATTTCCTTTCTTTTTCTGGTTTGGTGACTAGTCAGAATGTGGTATCACGAACCTCTGTTTCCATGAGTGCTGCAATAAAGACGCTTCCTTTAGAGTTGCCCAGATAAACTTTCTGGCTTACTACTGGAATACACTCTCCAAATGGTTTACCCAAAGCCCAACCAGGGACACCATTTGAAATGTTTTTGTAGAAGTAAGAGCAAATGAGGGGCCTCACACTAAAGTGCATGCATTTCCCCCGCCAAATCCCAGGACACAACTGATGGGTGTTGGCCACCCCACTTATGCAGGCCAAGCTCACCTTAGAGCTCAGGTTTGCTGAAAGTTGCCTGCCAGCTGGAAGCCTGGGTGGGATTTTCTCTTGACCTTTACAGCCAATTGCCTGCTGCACTTCCAGCTATTTACTGCTGCTGCAGGGAGGAATGATATTTCCTTTTAAAAGTCCTTCTCCATAAGAACTGAGGTCTGCGTGGTATCAACCCTCTGCTGAGAGCTGCAAACACTTATGTGTTAATTGCTTAATTGCTGCCCTGATATTACTAGGGGGAGGTTACCCTGAGCTACTGTTTTATAGAATCAAGCCCAAGGGTTGCTGCAATAACTAAGAATAAAGGCAGTCCATAAAAAAAGCCCTCTTCAGACAGAGCAAGAGCCATTTAGTTCAGCCTCTCTGAGTGGCTAATGGGGTACATTTGAGGGAAAAGCATAGGAACAGAAGCTTTCTGTACAACATGTGTACATAAAACTTCTTTCCTTACAACCCCTAATGCTTTCTGCAGCTTAGAAACCTCCTGAGCTAAAAGGAATAGATTCTTCTCTTTTCTTAAATCTTCCAGGTTAAAAAGCAGCCGGTAGTAGACCTGCTTTCAATAAAACCAGCACACAAAGGCCCTGGGTGCTGTGAACCTGACAGCAATTTACAGCCATTTAGAGCAATGAGTGAGCCTATTGCCAATACACACTAGAAGACCATGATAAATGCAGAGCAAAATTTAACATTTCAATCTAGATTATTAGAGAAAACAGTACTTCATCCATCAAATTTATATCTGTCCTATCTGGGTATTTATCAGCATAGTTCTGTGCTACATAAGCAGAACAACAAAGGCAGTGGCAATAGCCCCATAAGCTTTGCAATAAGCTTGCACTGTGTCTATCTGTGCAGAGGTGTGCTTAGCACAGAGGAGGTTTTACTGCCATGTAACTCCAGCTAGTCCTCAGCATCCATCAGGCATGACAAGTTACTCCATAAGATCAGGTTGCTCTTGCTAGTGGCTGTTTCCACGAGCATAAGAATTAAACAATTTCTGAAAGAGCAAAATGACTAGGGTCGGGCTTCAGGTGGGTGACAGTGTAGCCTGCTGTCCTCTCTGTTATGTGGTACACTCTGTGATGTGTGCTTGGCTCCCTGCAATACACTAATATGCATATTAAGTTCACTATTTTTTCACTAAGAATCGTTTAGAGGCACTGTATCATGTCCTATTAGCAAGAAAAGCCATTGTATTTAACCATGAATATGCTAGGGAGTTAATTTTAAATTCCCTTTCTGCATACATCACATGATATTTTTTCAATTAAACTGATTTAGTATCAGAGTAGAGCATAACTATGTTTCCTTGAGTACTCTCATAGGCAATTGAACATCTGGAGGTTAAAAAAGCAACAGTAGAAGAGTTGCCATACAGGTTCTTCATATGAAGCTGAACAAAATTCCATAGTCCCTATATGCTGCTTGAAAGTAGATATAAAATATCTCTGAGAAAGGAGCCATAGGATTTAAGACTATGAAGATAGAACAAAGGGTTATGAAAATGTATAAATATGTTCAGGAGGAAATTCTAAGGTGTGACTACTGTCATCTGCAAGGTGCTTCTCTTCTGGGTTACAGCTTCTGTTGCTTTTAGCGTAAAGCGTATGTTACATTTTTGCTACTACTTATACCATACACATCTCAAGGGTTGGCTTATTCTTTATTAAAATTAGATTAATGAAGTTCATCCTCAGAATTGTTATGTCTTCCAAAACTTTCTGTTTTCGGGAAGAGGCCTACACCAGGACAGAAGTGGGAAAGAGTGGAGAGAATATAGGGAAGCAGGGACAAAGAAAATATAAAAGGAATTATTTGAATAAGCTTGGTGTCCTACCAGCTTAAAGGCAATGAAGCATTTTTCAATTATTCCTGTGGCCCACAAGCACTTCCCAAAGCTGTAACTTACATTCGTTTTTCACATATTTTACACATAAAGTAATGCTGCCTCAAACACTCTTGACTTTTACGAGTTGGTCTTGCTCAACACATCACAGAGGGTCTCAGAGACCTTGGCTGAATTGCAGTGGAGAAGTTTTACACTGGTGAGTTGTTTTAGAAGGAAATAAAAGTCATGAGTTAGCATTTTTGCACTGTCAAACACCATTCTGTCCTTTCTCACCTCTCTCACTTTCCACAGGGGTTGTTAGAATAATCATACTTACAGCTGTTACTTCCTATGCCCTTACCTTTATGTAGGTTCCTGTATATAAATGTAAATAAACCTGAGGTCTGTTCTTACCTGAGATGGCCCTGCGATTGTTTTCAGAATCAAAATAGTGTTTGAAATTGCAGGTGGGGTACATTTCCATCCTTTGATAGAAACGTATTTTCCCTTTGATTGCCAGGATAGGACTGAAGGCTCTGGTTCCTAGACTCAGGGCAATGCCCACGATATATGTGGATAACAGGAAGATTTGGCTCAGTCCTATTTCATAACAACTCTTCTGAAATTTTTACTTGGTTCACATAGAGACTTTTCAGCTTTATCCTTAGTCCCCAAGAATGAGAAGCATGTGGGAGTGTGGAGGAAATATACACGTTCTTCCCAGACCTTTGTTGGACAGAGCCCAAATTCCTTGGTGTAGGAGGGCTATGAGGTTGAGATTTGGAAGAAAGGTTCTGACAGACACAGCCAACTGGAAAGAGGGTGATCCACATGCACAGTTCCTTCCAAAGATAAATCAGGATGAAATGATTTTATATGTTTTTTTCATTGTCCTTCCCACCTTGTAAACATTCCTAAAGCCTGTCTGTAAGCCCTGCATAAAGAAGTGCTAATATCCATATGTCAGTACTGGAAATGGTTTTCCCCACACCTAAAGAGCCAAGTTCATCCCATATGTAATTCCACTCACTTTAATAGCTTTGCAGAAGGAAGGACGCTGGCCCAGAAAGTCCAACCAAAAGCTGCAGATTCTGCTGAAAACAGCTGTCTGCCTTCTGAGTGGGTGAATCACCACAGACCTCAGTTGCTCGGGCCTTTGCAATAGATTCCTCCTCACTGCTGTATGCGATTCTGCCTGCAAATCTCTAAATTATCTGAACACCAGCTTCTTTAAAATCTGGAGAGCCTCATTATAAGAGAGAAGGACAGAAGAGCAGCCTTTGCTCTCAGTTCCTAAACTGTGCCCATTGAATGTGTATCTATGCTGTAGGTTACACTGTATTTATCCTACTCCAAGGCATTTCTTGATTAGTTACAATATCCAGGAAGTATTTTTATTCTTTCCAGTATATTTCTTGATTTTTCAGAAGGGAGCCGTGAGTATTTACCCTTCTTTGCTCAGACAGTTACGCACTGGAACCAGGATGTAGGTCAGGGTGAACCAATGCACCTAGAGGTATTAAATTGCTTCAGTGTCTGGCCAGTAAATCTTCATCCTGTGGTCAGGAAAAGCTGAATGCCAGCTTTACAGTAAAAATGGACCAGCAGGGAGTTTCAGAGAAGCTAAGGGGAAAATTTTCATAGGATCATGAGGGGATGTTATTTAAGAAATTCTCTTCTGTTACAATGATTCTGTGACCCTGGTGATGCCTTCCAGTCTTATGTTGCTATAAATACCTTGCCTAAGAACTAATTCCTCTTGACAATCTGACAGAGCTTCAGCTCACAATAGAGCATGTCACCAGTTAGTTTATCTTATGGCTGACATTAGCATTTGATTTTTGTTTTCAGTTACTGTTATTCTGGACTGCAAGACACTGTTTTTAATATTACGTGTTGAGAATTTTACTTAATGAATAAATAAACTTGCAGCTTCTTCAACAACTGATGCTCTAAATTAAAAGATCTGAAAGTAACCTTCCTATTCTTTAAGCAAATACTGCATTCTAGGATCCTAAATTATAAATATAATTATAAATATGTACAAATTCCAGTTAAAATAATCTGCATGGGACAGAAGTTCACCTTTACAAGAATTATAACATCAGGCATCACAATTAGTCTTAACTAAAAAAAATAGTAGAGGAACAGTCTTCAGAATGAGTGAAGATTAGTCATTTTAATCACACTAGAGATTTTTAAAATTTGCTTTTGTGATGGAATAAAGCATGAGACAATACAGTTGTATGAAAATTATTTTCCACGAGTTGTGCTGAGAAAGAGATAAACAAGATAAATCTGACACTCTCTTGGATTTTGAAAAAGATATATACAAACCTATTGCTATTTCCTGGAAGGGAACACAAGGAGGGAGAAACAGAGAAATTAAGGTGAAACTATCTATTACTAATTTTCCTGTGCCTAGATAGGATCATGAGGAAAAGTCATTTCTGTAGCCAGCCTATCTAATACTGCTTAATGAGTAACACCTTTCTCTCTTCCAGTCTGTTGCATAGTGCTCTACGTGGTGTGAGATTAGGACTTCTTCAAGATGTTCTTTGTTCTTCCCATTTTTCCTAATGCGACAAGGCAGGGGGTTGTCAGGATTTTACCAGGCAATAATACAACTATTTTTTTCACTCTGGATCTGCAAATACCTCCTTCTCTGCACGTTGTCACACAAATCCCTTAGCAAAAATTTCATTTCATTTATCTTTGCTTTAGCTTTCTGAAAGGTATCCTAAGCACCTAAAATCCTAATCCAAAGGTCACGTCTTCCAATTTAGGCATCTAAATTTGTTCAGTAGTTAATACACCCCTACTGTCATATCTCACCTACCATACATTTGTCTCAGGATGCTCCTCCTCAGCATATTTCTTCTAATTCTAAGACAAATGAGTTAAATAAGTGGACTACAGAGTAAAAGAAGATGACCAGTACAGACTAGATATCTGACTTTTAGACACATATAATTAAAAATTATCAATACCAAGCTTTGTTCAATGTAAGACTTCACATGATTATCTAAATGAGGTATTTTAGATCCTAAATTGAAAGATCTTTTTCAGCCCAGAACATACAAATGATGGCAGAAGACATGTCACCTTGCGTGTGTCAGCAATGATTCCTTGCAGTCAATTACAGTAATTTGTTCACAATTAGGAGTAGTTTTGCTCTAGACTTGCTCTATGGCCAGTGAAGAAAGGCAAGTACCTTCAGAGCAGTGTCTCTGGGGGTACCTGCCTTTCTCCAGCAACAACAGAGGAAGCCTGAAGCCTCTACAGTCCCACCTTATGTACTTCAGTTAAATGATGGGTTGAATCCATGTGTATCAGCTGCAATGCTGGGGCTTGTAGTAAATTTGAGCTCCACTTGAAAATCTTGCAAGTATAATATAAATCATATGTGTCAGTCTTGTTTGTGTGGGGGGACATGTACTACATGTATGCATGCACAGTTTTTGTATGCTTCTACTAAAACAAAGTAAAACAACGTGGTAACATTGTCTGTGAAACAGTGAAGCCAATTTTCAGAAAGATGTGGAAAACCTCTGCATGCAGATTTCCGCTTAAATTATTTCTTAGAAGTGAGTTTTGTCCAGTTGTACAAAGTGGAGTAATACTTCCAGAGCCAATCAAATGTAATATTGCATTTTTTGGTTGAGTACTAGTATATGGTGAGACCATTTGACTCGACATTAATAACAAGAAAAAATAATAAAAATAATAAATAATAATAGTAATAATCCATAAAGCATCTTCTGTAAAGACTTATTGCTAAGATTAATATTATCACTGACATCCAGGATCAGCAATGATTGCAAGCAGTGGACACAAAACGAAGTTGTCTGGTTTTGACTACAAAATATTCTGTACTTAGCAAAGGCATATGTTTCAAACTCAAATGACTTCACTTCAAATTAAAGCAAAAAATGTTTTGAAGTGTCGTCATTTGATAATCATTTGCTTTAAAATAAGCAACATATTTCTGTCTAATGGGATCCACATCTTTAACAAGTGAACCAACGGTGTGACAAACAAAAAACAACCTGCTCTAAAATATAATTCCAAAATAAATTACATCTAGCTGTTTTGTTGTTGTTGTTGTTGTTGTTGTGCTCTGTTTTCCTTTTTTGGCTGCCTGTAGAGCTCCTACAATTTTTTCATTGCTACAATGACAAATGCTATGAGAAAAGACCTGGTCCACTGCCAGAAATCTACTCTAGACTTCAGTATATGTTTCTGCTTTCAAGAGTCAATTGTTTGCCTTCTCTCCCAGGGGTCACTAGCTACCTTATTACCAGAAAGAATGACCCCTTGACAGTGCAATTGAGATCCAGAAACTCAACAAAACTGTAACCCCTCCAGTGGCATCAGAATTCTAATCAACAGCAGAGGGTCTGGAAGACAAATGTACTTGTATATAAGGCCACCATCTTAGAAAGTGGCTACCCTACTTGCAAAGAAACCTATCTCTATTTGGTTTCTTTTGATATTTTTATTAATGCCTTTCTTGTAACCTTTTCATTGCTAGTGCTCTCAAGGCAGGAATATTTTCACAGCGTTGGAATTACCTGTGCTCATTTTACACAGTTTGCTGTCTATTCCTTCTCTTGCAATCTGTGTTGTGAAGCACATAACTAGAGAAGGGAGCCCCCAGTAATTACGGATTTTTTTTCGCTTATTCAGCTTAATTAATTAACAAAGTAGTTGTTCCTTCAGTATCCTTATTGCCATGTAAGAAACACAGGGACATAATCTCCAGCTGTGAAACCAGAGAGGAATGAGCTTGGAATATTAAGGAGAACCTTACAGAAAATATACCTTGCACTTACAAAGGCATGCACTAAAATACTGTGATACAACAACATTTCTCAAATATAGTTATTACTAAAAGTATTCAACTTATTTGCTGGATCCTTTTGCATGCGCAAGATCTGCTACACCAAGGTTGTTTCAGATAAATGCATACAAAGATATTTTGGAGCACAAGACCCTAGTCTAGTTTTTATATCTGTATATGTGGAACCCTGACCCAGATTCTTGAGGTTACCAAAATCTCTGCCTCTAAATTGCCTAAAAGTTTTTTTGAAAATGTTAGAAAACTTTCAGAAAATCTCAGTGTGAATTAAAGCTTGAAAAGTTTCTTATGTGGTGATTTTATTACCAGAATTACTTGACAAGTGTGCTAGAAAGAATTTTTTTAAGACCATCCAACCACATGGTAGAAAACAAGGTACCCATGAACCAAAGCACTGCTCCCAGATGCTCTGCCATCTGACTATCATTACACAGATATTGGGAAATACTTCACATAATTGTAGGAGAATGTTTCTCAAGATATAAAAGGATAAACATATCTAAAAAACAGACAAAAGCAGACAGCATGGCAGAGCAAAAGCTCACAAAATCCCACTGCCTTTAACAGAGATTTGGGTGAATGCAGGAATTTGCAGAGACGGGAGCCTTCAAACAGCATCATGGCCTGCGGTGCAAAAAAACCAGCAGCAGTGTTCTGCTGAGCATGCGCTGGGAAGAAGAACAAGAAACCATGAGGTCAAAAAGGAAATGTTTTTGTTACCTTTCTCAGACATGTCATCACATTTTACAAACAACAAAATAAAAGGTATTAGACCCCTAAGTGATCCCTGGAAGGAGCAGCAGATGTCCAGCCTCACACCTTCAGAAGACAAGTAGCACAAATAGCAAGAATGTGGTTTTTCCTACACTGTCCTACCAACGAGATGTCACCATAATGCAGAGAAGGTGCCGAGTCCTTGCCCAACTTTCCCTTCTGAGGCAGAGCAGTGCTGCTACAGACAGGCAAGAGGGAGGAGGCTGCGAAAATGGCTCTTCTGCCCCAGAAACCAGGCTGTGGTCTCTGGTAAGAGCAGACAAAGTAATGTTTTAATTTTATGTTGCTGCCTTACGGTTAGTTCTGTGTGACTGAGCTCTTCCCTTGTCAACAGTCACACTGTTGACAAGGCAGAGTTGTCTTCTCTGGCAAAGAGACAGGCAGAGTTGCTTCACACCTGTGTTTTACTTCTGCATATCTAAGGGCAAGATTGAGGCCTTAATTAATAATCAAAAGGGGAAAATTGACAAGTGCTTCTTTTGGCAATAGTACCGAAAAATATATGGCCTCTTATTTTCTTACATATTAGGTCACATCTTTTTAATTTCTATTCAAAAGCCCAGAAGCAAGTTACATGGATTCTCTATACATGTTTAAGTACCATGCATTAAAAATAACATGCTGAAATAATGCTGTCAAAGTATGAGACCTACCTGACGCAATATTCTTCTAAAAAGAGCAGCTCTAAGCTTCCCTTAAAGAGAAAGAAGGAAAAATCTAAAGATAATAATGAATAAGAAAGAAGCTCCTTCTGCCAGACCCATCAAGTTAAATGGCTCCTTGTATTGTTTAAAATGTGTACAATATTGTGTTCTGTGGCAGAGGGTAAAGTGAGGGAACTTCCAATGATGTTTTGATGAAACAACAAATAAAAATAATATTTTGACAGAGGGCTCATCCTATTAAAGAAAAAAAAAAGCATTTCTCTCATTTCTCTGACTCAAACAGAAATCTCTTTCTTGTGAAGACTATTGAGGTTGTATGTAGAGCCTTATAGTAATACTTAAAGGAAATGTGCCATTCACAACAGAACATGCAGAATGACTAAAGACCCTAAGTGTTTGGCATCCTTTGAGCTTAGATCTAAATACCTATGATAGACATTTTTGGAATATGTTTCCAGAAAGTATTATCGGGAATTTGCCTCAGCATTGCATATGCTGATAGGTTGAATTGGTGCTCAAATACCAATACAAAAAAGGATTAGCTTCAGTTAACGTGCAAAGTTGGGGAGTTTATTTTTTATGCCAGTATTGGGATTTATTGCCTTCCTGATGAAACATTTACCTCACTCTGCCTCATCAATATTAACCTCACAGATCAACAGATCTTCATATTGACAGAATAGAGAAGTCAATATTACCTTATTATTATTTAATAAGTATTTCATTGTCAGTAACTGAGTGAGAACAAACATCTGTGCAGTATAATGGCATGCACTTTAATTTTGCAAGGTTACTCTCTTGCATGTTTGACAGAAGAAAGCCAATTCATAGTAAAAATCCCCCAGTAATATCAATGTATAAAATGACAACATGTTGAAGGACATTTAAATTGAACAAAACAGGGTTTTTTTAGTCCCAGTTTTGATATACAAATGTTGGATGTGTTTTACTGTGGCTTCTGACTATGATTGATAGGAGATGCATCAATTTCAAGGTTTGTGAATTTAAGTAAATTGTTGTCAGTGGTATCACTTCTTCTTTTTTGTATTTTTTTTTCAAATTATCTCCTTACAGAGAATAGTGTATTACAAATTGAGACAGGGTATACATAAAGCATCAATTTAGCTTGAATATCCACTTACAATAGTTAAAAGAAAATAGTTGTGATAAGAATGTGAGTACATCAGAGTTGTTCAGAAAACTCCAGAGTATTTAAAAAACACATTGCTTATGGTTTTTCTTCTAAATAGTTTTGGCTGCTTCTGTTTGGAAAATACTTTGCTTGCCTTTCTCTTCAAAGGAAGAATATAATATTTATTTTTTAAAAAATAAAAATAGTAGTAGTAGATCTTAGATACTTCTTTTATCTTTGTCCTCAGAATGTAACTCTATTAATTATACATTAGAAAAAAATACTCTTATACATTAGGAAAAAAGAATAACCAAACTTATATCAACTCTTTGCAACCTGAGGAGAGTTTACTAACCCTTCTTTCCTACATAGTAATATTTTATTTGACTAAAAAGCCTGAAGAGCTTCTTTAAAATTGTGCTTAAGCATCACACAGCAAAGCTTACTATAGATCCAATGCTGTCTGACTCAGGATCTGGTGAAATGCACAGATACTTTTTATTATGTTTTCCAACACATGCTCATGACTTGTTTCCATGTATAAGTGTGTTGTGTCTATGGATCAACACGCCTGTCTACATGCATAGAGCAATGTATAGGCTATTTGTGTGTGGGTTTTGTTTTAACATCAGGTTCTATGAATGAACAAATAAAGATACCATCTTCATTTTACTGCTCTCTAAAGGGGCAACATGGAATGGATTCTGTAAATCTAACTATACACGTTGCTGATTAAAAGCTGATGGTAACAATTAATATACAAGGGGACACAGACTAGTTTTTCTTCTAACATTTTCTTGAGAGAAAAAAATGAAAATTAGACAGAAAAGACCATTTCCAGATGTGACTATATAGGGTTTGATTTGAAGCACTTTTGTTATCTCCTTAATAATGCATATAAGAATGCATTTGTTTGTTAAAACTCCGTCCTAGAGTAGATATTTGCGCTTACGAATTGATTCCTTATCCATATTTTATGGAGAAATAGCTCGGCACTGGATTACAGCACATTATTTTCCAAACTCCTTATTAGACTCTGCATATCTCTCTACTGTGCCTCCAGGCTTAAATTAAAAACAAACTTAAGAAAAATTTAAAGAGACAACATTCAGAAACTTATGTTTTTACAAAGCTTCTGAAAGTTCATAATTATTTTTGTCCCTAATAGGCCTGCCTTTGAAATAATTTGATGGCTAGGTTTGTAAATTCGCTTGGAAAGATCTGGCATTCCATAGTCATTAAGGGGAGTATATATCACAAAAATGGTTTTGCATATAAATAATAGTATACAGGATTTGGCTTAAATTGTCTACTTTCATTTGATTTTTTTTTTCTCTGAGATAATTTGGGGGGAAGCAGGAAGATCAAATTGAACACACTTTGGAAATGAAACTTGGATAATTGAGCTAAGTAGGTTGAACTTGCCAGTCACCTGTGACCTCTTCCTAGTGACACATCATTTCAAACAGCTGAAATGAGAGGGCCTGCATAGAGTTGCACAAAATAAATACAGCGAGTGGAGTTTCAGCCTGGAACCATGTTGTCCCTCGTAGTCTGTTTGCTTCATTTTTATTGAAGATGGAGGGACTCGAGCACTGTGCACCACTGCCTCGAGAAGGTGTTTAGCCACCGGGTGTGTTCAGGGAACTTGGTGGAGGGGAGCAGGATGGGCACTGTAGGAGGGCCACTGTGCAGGGATGAGGGAACAGAACAGCACTGGACCTGTAAGAGGTGAGCAATTGAAGCCTCACAAGTAAACGAGCTCATCCGCCACAAGATCTCCTTTATAGGCTGCTGCAACTGAAAGTTTGCGATCGTCCCTGCGTGTGAACCTAATATTTTGCTGTTCATTTTGAAGCGATTATTCAAAACACCTTGGCAGCTGAACCCTCCCTGCTTTCAGGATAATTATTTCTAATCGTGATTGGCAATAATAGTAATTGCCATATTCAGCCAGCACCCAGCTGTAACGATTTTTCTTTATTATTATTATTTGGGTTAACAATCGCCACTGACAACAATGTCTCCCGACCCTCTTCTCTCTCCCTCAAATATGCAGGGAAATGAGTACCAGTGCTCTGCAGCAGCCGTCGGATGGGCCACTTCCCCCTCCTCGCAGGCTCTGTGGGGACAGGGGGTGAGCAGAGGGTGGCTGTCCGGGGGGGTGGGAGGCCGGGTCCCTGCTGGGGAACTGGTGTGGAGGTTCGGGGGCTACCCAGGCTGCCGCAGCCTTCCCTCAACACCACCACCCGGCCTCCCCTCCTCCGACGGAGCAGGGGTTGCAGCAGCGGCTGTAACGAGCCTCTTAATAAACCTCCGGGTCGATGATGCATCGCTCGCTAGTGAATCTTCGCGGGTTTATTTATTTTAACTAAATCGCCCAAATGGATCGCAGCTCTGTGTTGACTCTGGCGAGAGGCGAGGCGGGGAGCCGGGGGGGCGGCGGAGCTGACAGGTCGCCCGGGGGTTGCAGCGCTGTGTGCGTGCACGGACTCTCTGCAACTGCCCGCCGCCCCCTCCGGGAAAGGCTCCCCCGCCCCGGTGACCGCCCCCCTCCCCTTCCTCCTCCTCCCAGCTGGGCCGCAGGCGCCCTTGTAAGGAAGAACCGGGCGCAGGCACCGGCCGGAGCGAAGCGGGGCATCCCCTGGCCAGGCCGGGGAAGGCGTGGGGGTGAGGGAAGCAAAGGCAATGGATGAGTGTTTCAAACAGGGGTAAAAGGCGGTCCGTAAGACCGTTCCTCAAGTTGACCGTCGCTAGAGAGAGGTGAGGGTCAGAGCTCTCCAGAGCTCTCCCCGCCGGCCCCGGGGAGAGAGGTTCCCCCCGGGGGGAGAGGGGCCCCTCTGCGCCAGGGACAGCTGGGCAAGGGGCGGCGGCCACCCCCTTGTGCAGCGCTGATGGCAGAGCTGGCCCAGCGCTTCTCCTGCCCGCTGAACTTCACAGCGTTTCTCGTGTTTGTTTACGCTCACATCAGAGTCGAAGTTTGGGCCGCGTCGCTCCGAGCCGGCTGCTGCGCCGGTGCCGCAAGGCCACAGCGCCCAGCGTGCCAGGAGCGGTGCTCGCCTGCAGGGTGCCTGAAGTCTTTTGGTGCCTTGCAAACACAGCAAACTCGCCGGGGATAAAAGCAGCCTCTTGGTTTTTAAAAACCACACGCAGAAGTTGCAGACTAGCGTCAGCAGGAGCGATGTCATTGGCCTTCCCCGATGGGCGCCGTGCCTGCTCTTTGTCACCTCTCGGGCATCCCCGCAGCCTCAGCCCGGTCCTGGCGGACGACAGCTCCCTCCCCGAGGCCGCCGCGCTCCGCGGGGAGCGGGGCCGGGCGAGGCCGCGGTCGGGCCGCCGGGCACCGCCGCACTGCTGTCTGTGGGTGCCGGGCCACGGGCGGGGGTGGGACGGGCAGCCCGGCACCACGCACAGCTGCCAGCCCCCTCTTCCTCCCGGAATGCTGATCCCTGACGTCAGATGTTTGCTTAGTCTTTTGTTCAGTTAAAAATAGTTTCACGCAGCAGCTTACCTGCCGTGGGTGGCGGCTGACCGTGGGCTGCGCCAGGGAAGCGTTTTCCGGCAGAATCAATTATTTTCTTCGCCCTCGGATCTTTGATCTCCGCACGTAAATTAATTATAGTAGCATGCAGGAAACTGGCTCGCAGTCTTCTAAACCCAGCATTTTGCTGCCTGGAACACATGAAAAGGGAAAGTTTCTTTGCAGTCTAGCTGTAACAGAGCTACGTTACCAAAGCTAGATATTTCTTACTGCGACCCATTGAAGTGTGTCTACTCTCAAATATTATCATCACTCCAGTAGTCTTTAATTTTTATTTTTTCCCTTTGCGTCTCATTCACGGCTGTTACGGTGTTGTACTTGCAGTTGCATATTATCCTAGTAAAATAATTGCTTTATAGCAGATTCTTCGCAGCAGACATTTATTCTTCTTCTCTTGGTTCTACGGAGTTATTAGAAAGTAATGGGTGCCAAGACAATCAAGGAATATTTCCTAATTAAAGAGGAAAAATGGAACTGTCACCATTTCCCACTGTTTGTGAGCCAATTCGTGTGCTCAGATCACACGCACTTGTACATCACAAACACGGGCATATGTACTGTATGTCTGTAGTGCATATGTACACACGTACACACACCCCTCTGACACTTAGTTCCTATTTCTTACAGAGGTTAAAGAATAACTTGAAATCGAAGACAAATGAATTGACAGGAAAATGTATCACTTTTTTTCCGCTTTAATTTCTTCCCACATTATAATGAATCTCTGAGCCTTTAGCTAGGTGGGCAATTAACCACCCAGTGCCCGCTGCCCTATAACAATCACCCTGCTGTATAGTTTATGGGGCTGAAGTTTTTTAACAGCTCGATATCCTTATTTTAGTATTGTGTACGTGTGGGATACATAATCTCCCACACGTGCAGATGTATGGGATCTATACAGTGGATGTATAATTTTATAGTTTATCTTAGCCCAACTGCTCCTGGCTGACAAATCTGTCTGTCGCAGAGAGCACCGTCCTCATTTCAATACCATTTCGTTCTGGGAGCGCGCACGGTAATTCTTTACATCGAAATTGCTTCCCCTCTGGTTCCTATATTTTAATTTAGTAAAGGACTGATTAGCTGTGGCTTTAAAAGGGCCAGGTCTGCGCTGGCTAACAGCGTCACCTCTCACCTCCCCGCAGCCCCGAGCTGGGGTCACTGCGGGGCCGCGGCGGGGGAGTTGGCAGCCCTGCTCCGGCTCCTGCTCCCGCCGCGCCTACCTGCGCGCCCCTCACCGCGCCGCGCAGCGCCCCGCGCCGCTGCCGAGCTGCCTCTGGGAACAAATCCCCCGTCCCCCCCGCTAAAGGGGGAAGAGCAGCCCTCCCGCCTCTGCCTCTGGTACACCGCTGCTGGCGTGAATCATCGCGGAAACAACGGGAAGATGCAGCTCTTCTAGGCTGAAAATAATTGTTTGGTTTATTTTAATTCGCAACGACCTGATTTAATGGCACCCTTTCCTCTAACTTCCAAGGAGGGGAGGAGGAGGGCCCGCCGAGGTGCATCGTCCTCTTTAAAGGTTTCGTGTAAACTTCCACATTTTGAAAGAATAACTTCAAAAACCTGTGTTTGATTGTATTCAGGCGTGTGCCCATCTCACATCGATTGGTGGATCCATTGAAGATGTAAAGATCCGTTGATAACATGCAGGTCGAGTGTCCCTAAATCAGCAGATTCTCCCTCCTCTGACAAATCCTGGAATTAGTTTAATGAGGGGAAAAAAAAAATATTTTTCATCTGTAAAAAATGTATTTCAAAGAGGGATGATACTCTAACAGGAGAAACTACAATAAAAATCACAATCGCTTCTGGAAAGGTTTCGCTCTGAGCAAATGTTTCGAGAATGTCGGATCCTCGTGAAACTACGCTATTGACTTTATTCTGACGATTCCCGGAAAACACGCAATGCATACAAAAATACGAGCAAGAAAGTGTCGAAATTAATTTTTTTTCTACCTATGAACAGTGAAAGGTGCAAGTACATTTTTAATACTTTTGATCTTTATAAATGATCGATGTAGATAAAGGCAAATACCGAATATTCAGGAAACCACAAATAATTTTAAGAAGTTACCTTTCCTTGAATGTAGAGGTGCATTTACAGAACTGGTGTGGAGTCATCGCTTTGTTTATTTTTCTAACGTCTACCCGAATTCCAGCAATCCGCAGAGCAGTAACAGCTTTTTCCATGTGTTTATCATCGAGGTTGCAACAGGATTCGCCTCAATTGTTCTGCCTTTCTTGTGTTTTCCTTTCTTCCCCTTTCTGCATTTCCCAGATACATTCGCTTTTGTTGCAAAAATAAACAGCGGAGTTTTAACAGCAATTTGAGATGATAATGGTTACTGATCCCATTCTTTCCATCATAATCTTCAAGTGGTTTAAGATTAATGATAGGAGGTGTTTTAGCAAGGAGTGTGGGTTTTCTTCTCCAAAGACCATCGCTATGATAATTTACTTAAGATGTTGACAAGACTGTCAGTAAGGCTAATTTTTTATTAAGCTGCGCTGTAGCAACCGTAGTAAGCATTTGTTGTTGTTATTTAAGCACATTGTACTTTTGAATGCCGTACTATAAATATTGTTATTTGGTCTCTGCCTGATGGATTTGCAACAGAGATTATTCCCCTCGCCTTTGTTTCAAGAAAGGTGTCTTCTGGTATTCTGATAAATATTCTCTTCCACCCTCCCCCATTCCCTTTCACACACAGTTTTTAAAAGAAAATAAATTTGAGCAACTATTGTCTTGGTTCAGCAATGTCTTCTGCACAGCATTGTTTTGGCTGGACTCTGTCTAAGCACATCCCTGAACCAACGGGACAAGATGCAGGTTTGAGTGTTGGGTTTCTGTGATTATTTTTAATTTTTTTTAATTGGGGAAAATAACCTTTTAAACGGTAAATACGTAACTGTAGTACCTCGGGGTACGAAGAGGCTGCTGTGCCTCCTTAAGCGGGGGTAGTTTATGATGCATTGGCTGCTCCCGAGCGGAGTTCTGCCTTGTCCGACCCCCCGGCAGCCCCCGGCACCCGGCGCCGCCCCGGCCGGAGCGGCTCCCTGCGCCAGGCCGGACCCCGCGGGGGCTGCGGCGGCAGCGCTGCCCCGGCCAGCGCTCGCCCCGCCGGGCCGGGCTGTCCGCACTCCTGCCGGGACGCTTCCCTTGCTCCCACCGGGGCAGCCGGGAGCAGAGCCCCTCGGCGGAACCCGTCCGGGGAGAGGGCTCGGTGTGGGCACGGCGGGCTGGCACGCGTGGGTGCGCGCAGGACGGCGGAGGCAGGTGCGAAACAGCCCGCTCGATCAGAGCGGAAAAGTCTGGGTGAAATCGTAACAGACCGGTCGATTTTACCCTACTGTCGTGCTTTCAATAAACAGGAAGCCGTGGCCTTACCTAGAAATCACCGGGGCCCTGTGACACCCGTTTGGCAGTGCTTTATTGCCTCCTTTCCCCCGCGCCTGCGGCCAGGGGCACAGAGGGGCCACGCGGGCAGCCAAATTCGGGTGGCGGCCCCTGAGCACCCCCCGCGATGCCGCCGGGCCCGGGGAAGGCAGGGTAGCGCAGAGTAAGCGGCGGGGGCTGCAAAAGCACGTGCCTGCTCCTGACCNCCTTCTCTCCGCCTGCGCGGCCCCTGCGCCGCGCGTTCCTTGCCCCGGCGCGCAGGGAAGCGCGCAGCGCGGGCGGAGCGCCCTCCGCGGAGGCGCCGGGCGCGGGCAGCAGGGGGCGCTCCGAGGTTGCGCCTGGGAGCCCGCGCTGCCGCGCCGCGCGCCCGCACACGGACAGGCACGGACACGCACAGGGGACACACGGACACGCACGGACACACGCTGGGGACACACGGACACGCACGGACACAGACATGGGGCCCACGGACACGGGGCACGCACCTGTGCACACGCACACACGTGTGCACACACTCACACGGGTACACCGCGCACANAAGGAAAAGAGCAGCTTCGGAAACAGTTTCTGTTCCGATCCCCGCCGGCCGAAAGAGAGGCGCGGGGCATCGGGGGCACCTTCTCTCCGCCTGCGCGGCCCCTGCGCCGCGCGTTCCTTGCCCCGGCGCGCAGGGAAGCGCGCAGCGCGGGCGGAGCGCCCTCCGCGGAGGCGCCGGGCGCGGGCAGCAGGGGGCGCTCCGAGGTTGCGCCTGGGAGCCCGCGCTGCCGCGCCGCGCGCCCGCACACGGACAGGCACGGACACGCACAGGGGACACACGGACACGCACGGACACACGCTGGGGACACACGGACACGCACGGACACAGACATGGGGCACACGGACACGGGGCACGCACCTGTACACACGCACACACGTGTGCACACACTCACACGGGTACACCGCGCACACACGTGTGTAGACACACGCACACACGCGTGTACGCGCACACGCACGCACACGAGAGCACAGCCAGGTGTGAGCGCTGCTGGGCGCCCCGCGCGGGTGTCTCCGTGCTGCTCTCCCTGCGTGTGCGTGTGCGCACCATACATTATGCAACTTATTAAACACAACGATGAATTGTCAACATTTTTTTTCGCATGTTAGTTCCGCTGATCCGGGCAGGATTTATTTTCAGGTCTCGGGTCCCGGAGCTATAATGCGTGATTTCTTTGCCTTAAATAAAATTGGTCAAATGTTGACAACCTTTAAGCCAATCTAACACTCAAGATTACTGATGGGAAACTAATGAGAAAATATCAGATCGTCCGGCCTGGGGGCTCCTAATTAAATCTGAGCTGATTGAAAAATAAAAGCGGGTTCGGGGGCGTGGGGGAGGAGGGAAGAAGCTCCGGGCTGAACTTTAGCTCTCATTTTACGCGATATTTCGCCAGCCCATCTCTGCCTCTGCACTTCCCCCCTCTCTCTCTCTGTAAAAACTCTAATATTATTTCGCTGGTTATTTCGAGAGATCCGAATGCGGCTATCATTCCTTGCCCGGTAAACATTAAGGCCTTTAAGCAACGTGATTTAACTAATTAGAAAATTTACATCATTAAGTCTCAGGGAGAGAAAAAAGGAGAAACAAATCTGTCAGTCATTTTAAAAGAGACAGGCCCTATTGAAGTGTGAAGAAATCGGCTCTAATTCAAAAAGGCAATCGGGCAGAAAAAGCCCTCAACATTACCCTGCTAGTTATTAATCAGAAGGGGTTTCCCCCTCTTTCCTTCCCTGTAATGGCAAGAGCTGAAGCACATCGTTAGTTTCTCCTAAAGCTACCGCACAGTTTCCATTCAGGTTTCTTGCCACTCGTCCATGTCCCATATTAATAGCAAGTATTTGTCCATTCAAGGCTCATAGATTTGAAAATGTTTCCGAATTGGAGAGCCGCAGCCACAGGGAAAAAATAAATAAAATAAAATAAAATAAAATAAAATAAAATAAGCTCTCGAACTCCTCACTCCTGCCTTAGCCAAATACAAGGCTACCCTGCCCCGTCCCCCCCGTAACGGGAGGTCCTAAAGCAAACCTGCTTGGTGAGATCCCGGTTATGGCTTTGTTTTTCTCCCCTGCCCTGCATTTCTAAACACAGACACAAGCCTGAGAGTGGAAAGCATCCGTCGTCGTCCCCCTCCTTGTTTTGTTTTTTTTCCCCCCCCTAGGGACTGGCTGTGTTTAGTGCCACGCACCAGGCTGAAGCAGAACAATACAAACTTGAGTGAAAATCAGAGCGATCGGGTTACTGCTGCCGGGTCCTTAACGAAGTGGCGCGGGACGCTGCTGGCCAGTGCGGCGAAAGGGAGGACGAGCTAGCGGCCCCGCTTTGGGGAGCGCAGCTGGGGTGGCGGCACAGGGAGCTCGGCGGGTGGGGGGAGAAATGAAGCAGCTTGGTCCAAACCACAGAGAGGGTTACATCTCTCGCGCGCCTTCTCTTGTCTCCTCTTTCAAACGCGCTCTCTAATCCTCTCCTTCCAACTGTTCACAGTGGACTATAGTATAAATAATAAATACATCCTACTCTGCGTTTTCTCGCTCCTAATCTCGAAGAATCTGACAGTCGCTTTAATCAAAGGAGTTTGCACTGGTTCTTCATGGAGCTAATTTAAGGAATTTTAAACACGCTTCGGACAAAACCAGGCGATAGGGGCCTATTTCTGATCTTACGGACCGGGGACGATCTCTCCTGAGGTTCGGGGAACTAACTCTGCGTAAATGTGTTCAAGATCAGCCTCCTGGTGGGGATTGTACTTGACAGTAGCCTGTGAAGAAACAGTACTTTGGCAAGGAAAAAAAAAAAAAAAAAAAGCTCCTCTACCAACCCTATTCCGACTTCCATTCATTTACGTCCCAGGGCTAACTTGTAGTCACCTCTGCAAGCAGATGCTTACAGAAATGTACGGTCTTCAGCAGGACCGGACATGCTCCTTTACTAGCGCTAGGTCCGCCTAACGGGAGCCCTTGCGCAGCCCGCAGGGTGCGAGCCGGCCGGGCGGGAGGGCAGCTCCCCGCAGAGCAGCCCCGGCCGCCGCCCCGCGTCCTCCGCTCAGCACCCTCGGCCTCTCCGAGAGGGGGAGCGACCTGGGCGAAACACGTGCTCCGAAATTGAGGCGTTTCTCCGCTCCTCGCAAAACCAGCTCAAAACCCGCCCTTGGCGCCCGGTGGGAGAGCGGTAAGGCAGAGTTGCCTGCCACAGCGAGAGGAGCTGATGGCAGTACGAAATGGAGAGGGGAGGGCAGAAGGAAGAGCCTGCGCTCCCCCGCCCCTTTGCATCAGTTTGTCTTGCAGTTATTCAAAATGATTGAGTTTTCTGAAGAAGGCCCTTTAGAGAGAAAACAAAACCAGCAGCAACCTCTTCCACCAACCAACATGAATATCAACCTGTCCACTGGCAGGACTTCGGAGCTTAGAGGCATTACAGTAAAATTTACGGCGTCCTTAACAACTCCCAATAAAAGCATTAAAATTCCCTTTAATTGAGAAAACATTGATTTTTAACTCTGGGAAGAACGAACCCGTAATTTAATTGCAAACTTTCACCGACAGAGCAGCATCTCAGGGAGGCCACATTCCATCTTTAATAGAGCCACTTTATGAAGTGATAAAACCAAAGAAAACCTGACAAACAGAGACAGTTGAAATTGTGCAAGAAAAGTTATTTGCCTTCCCTTTCCCTCTTCGCAGCTCCAAACTATCGCGCTCTTCCCTCCCCTTTCAGCCCCCGCCCTCCGATCACAAAACACAACTGTAAAAGCAAAGGATTTAGGGTCTAGGGAAGAAGCAGTAGTTAATATTTTAAATAACGATTTGCTTTTACTGGGCACGGGGTGATGCCAAGAGGTTTAAGGGAACATTTTCACAAAATGGTAGCCTTTTCTGAAAAGGAAACTAATCGGATAAAACTTCCTTACTTTCCCTTGTGTGTTACAAAAAAAAAAAAAAAAAAAAAAAAACAAAAAAAAAAAAAAAAACCCCAA
>VZRN01007377.1:619998-623248 GCA_013397935.1 Dasyornis broadbenti | reverse complement strand
CTGGTCTGGGGCAATTTTCTCTCCCTCGCTCTCTCTGCGGCTATGAGTGAAAGGTGGGGAGAGCCCGGCTCCCCCCGGCATCTCCTCTTCGGCCCCGCGGTGCCCGCACGCCGCGACGGGCAGGGCTCGGGCGGCAGCGCTGCCGGAGGTGCGCTCCCCTCCTCTCTTCGCCTTAAAGGCAGCAAAATCTGGAAGAAAAATCCCTCATTTATGGTGACTACAACTCCCAACCCAGACCCGCTCGGCGAAATGGAAATTTGGGATTATAAACATGTGTGTATGTAAACAAAAGGTGTTTCTTCTGTTACCCTTCCTTTCCCACAGCATAAGCAATTTTTATTCAGACTCGAGTATTTTCTTTAACACTATACCGCTGTCAAAACATTATTCCGGTTTTGTTTGCTTTTGACAGCTGAGCAGTTCTTAAAAATACCAAAATCGGAACCTTCCATGCTAAACAGAAAATCTCAGACGGAGAAATCTCTGCATGATATTGTACCTTGGATTTCAGCAAGACATCTCACGGAAAGCAGAGCCCAAAAAGGTGAGAAAAAAAGAAAGAAAATAAAAGATAACACAGCAATGCACATATTTAGTTCATTATAAAAACAAATAATCTACTATGGATAAATTCTTCCCTGTCCTTCTACCAATGTGAGGATGTTTTCTGACATTTCTCCTCAAACTCTAGAGAAAAGATCTGCAAGGCAATAAAGTACTGATTAAAAAAAACTAAAATTAAAAGCCTCCCCTTTAAAGTGCTAACACAAATAATCTTGCCTTTTTATATTCTGCATCCACAAAAATCAGAGAGTTTGGAAATGGGAACCCAGGCTGTGCTCTTCTCATGCAACTGAAGGGTCGATGTGATTTTAACCAGGACAGAGGGCATCAAAGCCAAGCAGGGAATTATAATCTAAATTTCATACGAAAGCTTTATAAGAGACGCCCACAAAGCAGGACACGATTGCTAAATAAATCCTCACACCCATTCTACTGGCATCCTCCCTTCTGTTGCCAGCAGCGTGGATCCATTTACTCAGCTCAGAAATTAAACATTAACTATGAGGCTGAGTCTCTTTCCACATTCCAAAGGTAAAAGTTGTCACTCGAAGTTTTTAAAAACACCCTGACCAGTTGGAAGGATGAGAAGGAAGGAGGAGAAGGGTTACAAATTTACAGATGTGGACGTTGGTAATTTTTGTTTCCTAGAAAGTTGAGTTAATTACAAGTCCTTTCCTACTCCCCTCATCCCAGAAATAAAGGCAGGCCTTTCCCCTGCTCCTTGGGCCCCCATTCTTGCTGACTTAAGAGTGCCACTGAGGATGTTGAGAGGCTGCTTTTTCTAACATTGCTCATGTCTTCCTAGTTCAAACTCTCCTTTAGTTGCTTCAAAATGCCAGAAGCTTTTGTTTAAGAAAAAACAAACCTTTAACCATGATTCTACTCCAGCTATTTGTATACAAAATGTCAAATCAACATTTTCTGTCATTAGCTGATGGTTTGTTGTTTTGGTTTGGTAGTTTTGTTTTTTTTCCCGCTGAAAACAGCTGAAGACAAGAAAAGCAGTAAAACCATCTCAAAAGCTAGGTTACGCAATTCTCACATATGAAAAATTCCCATTGGAGTCAAAGCTTCTTTTCTGCTCCTAAAACTTCCAAACCTACTCCTGCAATAAAGCCATTCTTCACCTCTGAGCTAAATCCCTGGAGCTAAGGTCTGCTGTGGTTATGGACATACACACACATACATGCACACCCATGGCATTAGTCATCTCATGTCTGGGCGTTCACAACTCAAGCTCAGCTTCTATGATATTAGCACGTAGTACAAATATTAGACACATCTCTCTGAAATGCAAGCTGGTGAGACAGTATTTCAAATTTTGTTTAATCTGGCAAAAATCTAATATTAGTAATCAGCAGAAATATATAACCTCAGATGGCCCTTCATTCAATTATTCTAGCAATGTGATGACAAGCTTGTTTCTGATTTTTCCAGCCTCAATGCTGATAAGAAATGCGTTTGAGACGTCTCTCATGATAACTTCAGACTCTCCTAAACATGATTAAAAACACAAAAGCCTAGCAAAAAATCAAAAATGAAATATTTATTACCGCATTTTGTGACTTAACACCTTTTTTTTTCTTTTTAAAACATAACGTCACAGTCCTCATACAAGTATTTTAATGTAAATTTTGACAAAGCTTAAAGGTAACAGCATTTTCTTCTAGTGAGGAACACGTGCTGAGAAAGGAAGAATTCATGGACATACAATACCAATTCCACAGCAGATCTGATACTAGCAAAAACATTCTTTTTTTTTTTCAATTGAGGTAAACACATAGAATATCTAACATGAAACAATTAATAGACCGAACTCTGTACGAAGTTTGTTACAGTATTCTCTTGCTTTTTTTTCCCAAGCTTTGAGTTCATGATAAAGTCATAAGTTTGGTGCAAAGACCATTAGTAACTTCTTTCATTGAGGAAAGCTGCCCAACTTTTAGTTTTGTTTTGTCCAAAGCCAAGGCTCAGAACTACTGGAAGAAGCTTCTGCTCTGTCTGTTCTGTCTTTTAAATCTTCACCTGCAAGCTCTTTGAAGAAGAGTCCAAAAAAAAAAAAAAAAAAAGATTGGGAGGAATGGGAAGAGACTTAATGAAGCACGAACTATAAAGATCTGTTTGAAACTAAAGGACACATTTTATGAAGGAACAAAATGAGGGAATGGCAAGGCCTTCTTGGAACAGTCTTCTGAGTGATGAGAGACCCAGCAAGACTTTTCATCTTCATCTCCAGGGTAGTTCTTTTCTCACTGGCCAAAACAGGTCTTTCATGGATAGTGACTTCACTGCTGAACCAAAACAGTCATTCTTTTGGGAACAACACACATAGTGTGGAAAACAAGGATTTTTTTTCTTCTAAAACTATTTGAGGCAACGTAACGGAGTGATCAACAGAAATGTACAAGTTAACTTAGTTCCTATGTTTATACTACAGTAGTTATAACTCTTGGAGTCTTTTTTTTTTTCCAGAGGATCTGTACATGGGCATATTCATTTCAGTGAGCCCATGGTTTCACATTTGTGTTCTTGTTTCGTTGGTCCTCTGTTGTTGATGAAAAATGACAAAAAGTAAAAAATAATCACAGCTGTCTGGAATTTCGTATTAAGTGTCAACATCTGGTCAAAGTTCAAAAGTCTTAAAATAGTTTCTGTTTGTTTTTGTTTTGTTTTTCCCTTGAGTTCC
>VZRN01007377.1:587498-614998 GCA_013397935.1 Dasyornis broadbenti | reverse complement strand
AGTTGTGGGTAGCAAGAAAATGAGATTGTCCTGCTGATTGGATGCAGACAAGCAATGAGTAATGCAAGAGCTCACAGTCAAACAAACTGCTTGTGGCACTACTACTTGTACCCAATTACCAATTCAGAGAGAAAATAAAAAGCAGTTTCAGTAGAGTCAGGGTGGGAAATCTCCAATTAGCACCAATTAGTGAAGTTGCTTCCTACAGCGGAATTCTGGGGACATAAGAAAAAAAAAATAATCTCCCAGAATGCCTGGTTGGAGCATTTATTTACCAGGTGATGGGACTCCTGAAGAATAACTTGATGAGGATTTGCGCCTGTGGGACTTGAATACAGATACTACTTGGAACTTGCCTGCTCGATTTGACTGGTCAATCATAGGCTGTACTATTCTTCTTCTGGCATTAATAAACCTGCAACAGAATACAAAGAATAGAAGTCCTTTCATCAGCTTGGTTCTCTGTTTTGAGAACACCTCTGCTTTAAAACTGACAGGATTTTAGTGTGCTGTGGAAATGTGTTTTGCTTCACGTTGCTTTTTAAAAAGAGTATAATTTCACTTTAAAGGATTTTCCTCTAAGTGCTCAGAAATTGTAACTGGTAACATGCTTATCTTACTAGCCAGCTTAAAGCTGGATTTTCCAGGCGGCTTTGAACAAGTAAATGTGACCGAAAACTTGTGTTAAAAGACAATTGTTTCTTTAACTTCTTCTAAGTGGCTCAGATCCTGGTTAAAGTTCACAGGCTGGGAGAGTTTCTTTTCCCCTTTCCATCTTAGGGATCCAGCTCCCCTTGCAGCTGGCCATAAATGAGGACCAGGCTTTGCCACTCCGTGCTTTCACAAGGTATCGTTAGGTCAGCAAAGCCATCAATTAGGCTGTCTGAAGTTTTATCACCAGCGCAGCAGCAATAAGTGCCGGCCCAGAAAGACTTCTGCTCTTCTACAACTCCTGCAGTTGGAGCTTGTAAAGGCGAGGGTCGTTTGGAGGTCAGTGCCAGCTGGGGGCCACCTCTGTGTCCGAGTGGGGACACCCGGTGCAAGGCAACCGCCCGCCTGCCCTCAACTCAGCCACCTTTCAACTCGTTAGAAACCCCCAGTCACAGGTACATGTGGTTAATATTAGGCCCAAAATAACCTTTTTTTTTTAATCTCAAACTGGGGTGGTTGCCGAGGCTTTTGAGCACTGGTAAAGGCAGTTAGTTGGTTGCGGAGCCTGGATTTAATTTTGCTGGTAATCCAAAAATAAGTGCTTGCATATTTCTTATTAGCTTAATGTGCAGCAATCCACTTCAGCACAAGCTAAGCTAAATTATTTTCCCTAAAATAATTTAAAAACTTGCCTATTCACAGAATATCTTTGGAAACAGGGCAATTTTCTATCACTCTGGAGCCACACTTGTTTTTGTCCCTTCTCTTTGTGTTTGAGAACACTTTGGAGCCTTCTCGCAGGTTTTGTGTGCTATTTCACAGCTCAGGCTTTGGGCTGGTGACCCTTAAGGAGTGCTAATGAAGTCGAATACTAGCGTTTAATCCTCTTCAGAAATACTAACATGCCCATCATCCAAAACAGCCTCCAATAATTGCCATTGGGCCCGATCCAACGCCTAGGAAAGTCTTTCAGTCAGTTAACTGAAAACTAAGTTCATCTGCTCATTTAGTAAATTGCTAGCCTTTATATAGCATCAACTCCGCAAGGCCTTTTGTCGTGCTTCCCTCACTCCCTCCCACCCTCTGGTTAAATTCCTTCGCAGATAATAAAGGACAGTGGCACACCTTCGGTTGCATCTTCTGTAATCACAGTCGTGGAAATTTCATTAGAGAGATGCATAAATGCTACAAGTAACACTAAAGGCCTCTGTTTACATCCAAAAGACATTCTTTGTTCTTAAGGAAATATATCATTCAGTTGTCAGAAATGTCATCCTGCCTCAGAATTAGTCATGACTTCAGGTATTAAAATAAAAACTCAGACACAGCCAATATACTTGTTTACTCCCTTTTGATTGTGGCACAGTGAAGGCATCTCGTACCCCAGGGCTGTGATTTTGAAGTGTGTTTCTGTCCTCAGAGACAAAGGTCCCGGATAGGACTTATTTGCTGAGCAGCTTTCCAGTAATGTTGCTGTGCTGACCAAATGGAGCCTGACCTGAACCTCCTCCATCCCACACGCCTTTTATCAGCTAAAGTTAAGGCCAATAGAGATTAACAGGAAAGCCTGATAAGACTGTTTTCTCTTCTCCTATGAGCTTCTAATGGTGTATACAGATGGCAAGGTTTTAAAGAATGGAATGAACACTTATTTAGGCCTGTAAAAAATCACAGAAACACCCCCACCCCACACACACACACTTTCCATCTTACTAACCCCTTTTCTTCAATCAGGCCACTCTTCAGGAAAACCAAATTGCTCTTTCGTTTTTTTTTTATTTAAACCCCAACCACTTTTATTATTTACATCTGGTGGTCCCCTTATTTATGTCCCTCTCCACTTCCCTGCACACACACCCCTGCTCACAGGGCTGCGAAGCATTATGGGCCTTGGCTCTCAGCAGGAGAACTCCACACTGTCTTCAAACAAATAATTAAGGGGAAGGTTAAAGGTTCACTCAGAGGTCATATCTTTGGATACTCCTCAGAAAGTTTACATTAGTAAGAAATGGGTGCCCTCTGAAGTGTTCTTTCAATGGGCTCACACAACAAGGCAGAGCATTAAGAAAATTCTGCGTCCTTAAGGGTTTCAGGTGACATCTGCTTTACCTCTGAGCACGGAGATTGGGATACTGTGCTCCAGCCTTATATATTCCACAGTCTCCACAGACTAAGTCTTTGGGATGCTGTTGAAAACACAACCTTGCCCAGCCATTCACTCCCAGAAGAGCCTGGCCTTATTTTATCCTGCTGATGTGAATAAAGCCAGCTCTTTCATTGTAAACTGTACCTAAAGGCAATTCACTAGTTCTTTTGGAAATGGGGGTTCAAGTCCTAACAGTGAGTCCTTCATATCTGTTTTCCTATTGGAAAAAAAAAAGCAATAAAAGTGATACCATTTGTCCAGTTACAACTTGTGAAAAATAGCGCTTGGGTTTGATTCCTGATTTATTTCTCCATTTTTCTTTTGCACATCTGCATAACAGCAGGTGCAAGCAATGTCTTCTAGACCAGCAACACTTCATCTAGAGAGAAGATACACTGATGTATACTTGGAAAGATATAGGAGTACAGGCTTTAGGTATCCAAGTAATTTTGAAATTCCATTTCTATGGCTCCTTTGAAAAATCTTGTTCATAAATGGCATCAGTTATACCCACCAGTGAGTATGTCTGAAAAATGACACAAAATTATTTATATTTGCAAGATTGCAGGTGCAAAACAGACATACATTTCAGGTGAAGCTAAAAATCAAATCCTAGTTTCATTAGCAGTAGCTACATCATGTAATGCATCAGCACAATTGGTAGACAAGGGCACAGAATGCAGTGTTTGTGCATTATTATTTATTCCTTATACTGCCCCATAAATATGCACAGTGCATAACAGAGACGTAGAAAACAGAGTCCCTGCCCTGGCCTTTACATTTTTTGAGGGCTTTTTTTGAATCCCTCGGAGAGCCATATCCAGGGCCAAAGCAAAGCAAAATACCACCTTTTGCACAGCACTTCATTTTTGGGTTGCAGAAACACTCTGATGTTATTTTGGCACAAATGTCTTCAAAAGGCATTAAGAGACAGGTGAAAAAAGAGAATACCAATGCCACTGTTTTCACCATTATTTGGAACCCTATAAAAGAAGAATTCACAGCTCTGCTCCTGACACTAATTGCTTACCTTGTTCATACCCTTCACCCAGAGGCCAAAGATAGAATGGCCTGAAAAGATGAGTAAAATCTATCAAAAAGACACGGATTTCTTTGTTACTCTGCTGTTAATAGTAATTCCTATTATCTGGATGATAGCAGCGGTTAGAGGACCCAATGAAGCTCAGTCTTACTCCACCCCATGCTTCACAAGCACACTGTCCAAGAGAACCCAGAGTCTGAACAGATTTCCAGGCAAAGCCTGGGGGAGAGGAGAGACGCCTTCTCCCTGTCTGCAGAGGGGAACTGAGACAGAAGGAGATTAAGTGACAAGGCCAAAGTCATACAAGAGATCTTTGGCAGAGCCACACACCCAACATAGATTTCCTCAGTCCTCTTTCAGCGCTCCTACAATCTGCTATCCATATGCTATCTTTCCTTTGTTCCCCCAGCTTAGCAGTCAGGCACACTGGCAGGGGACTGGAAAGAGAGCTCACATTGCCACTGTTTGTGCCTTACCTGCTGTGTAGATAAAGAGGGGTCATCAGCCTCCAGGGCTGTGAGGCAATACCTTCACAAACTCTACATTCATATGGTACTTGGTCCTCATTCCGGAATGATAAATGAGGTGTGTAATGTTGGGAAATACATGTCATTGACATAGCAGGCTCAATAAAAAACTCACTTCCAGCATTTTGCAAATGACAGATTACCAACATTGCTTATTCAAACAATAACCACTTGAATCGAAAGGTTTTTTGCATCTTGTATTTTTCCTTTAATTGCTAGCTAAAGCAGCCACATCTATTTCCTATAGCCAGAGTCTGTCTCTCTCATACAAGTAGTTCTGGTAACTTTTGCAGGAGAGTATATGAAAGCACAAATGAACAAGATCTGGCTCAAAATGTACAACAATATGGACTTTTAAAGGAAATAATTTCACTTTATCTGCTTACAGCAAAAAACCAGTAGAGCAGTAAAGGTGCACTAGTGAATATGCAATGTAGTCTGGTGATTTGGTAGCACTAGTCCTAATTGGTTCCTACCATTGATAATTAGCATAACAATATAATCTAAATATATGCATTTAATCACATCTCTTCAAATAGAGACTTGGTTTTCTTTGTCCAAAATAAATATGCATTCTGTACTTTATAGGAAGCCCTGTAATTAATCTTCTTTATATACTTACCACATTTTATCAGAAGTCACATCAAATTATGTTAAACTCAAATTCATATAATAAATTTTATTTTTATAATAAATAATACTCAGATAAAATCAGAGACATATTTCTCAAAGTGCAAAGAGAAGAAATAGCAAATAGTGATCTCTTAATCTGCTTGTTCAAATCTGGCACACTCAAACAAAATTTTGTTGTTTTTCCGTTGTCTTTTATATACATAGTGTACATGTATTTTGAAACACTGTGACCACACCATAACTGAATCTGCCTAAGATTAGTTCTTGAAATGAAGTGTTGGTGACTGTACTGACTGGCAATCAGAATTAGAAACATCTCTAGCTTTACTTTATGGCTATCACGGAAAATTCACTTTAAGTACGTAGGGTCACAACAGGTCTTGTTTCAGGAGGATGAAGTGCATGAATGCTTAGGAAACTATAATTCATTCCCAACTTGGGGTCTAATCTGAACTCAAGCAGAGAGTGATATTTAAGTCCTGTCACTTGTCTGTATGTCTAATATCTTCTGTGAGATGAACTGGTGCCAAACTGAACCAGTCCTGCCCCAGCAGCATACACGGCTCCCCATGAGAAACTGAGGAACAACATGGAGCCACGACGTACAACTCAAAACTTCAGTGTCAGTCTTCAATCTGGATTTCCACTTAAAATATCCATCCCAGAAAATGAGGTGCTAAAATATTGAATTTATTTAACAAACCAGCCACTGCATAAATCGGTTCTCAATTCTTTATGTGAAAACCAGAGAAATAAACAAATTTGTGAGATGAATTCACAATCAGTTCTCTAAAATGATTAATGACAAGGAAAGTTTTGACTAAATTTTAGCCCAAGACACTTCTGCTCTTAGACTTGAAAAGGACAGAAGTACTGAATTAACATTGTCACAGACTTAGTAACAGAAATAATAAAAATACAAGTAACGACAATAGCAACACTAATTTGGGGTTATATTGTTTGCTTTCTGTCACCTGAATGAAAAAATGACTTTAAAAATTTTTAGGTACCCAGGGGAACAGTCTTGCAAGACTTTTCAAAAACCTGCCAAATGTAGTCAAGAAGCTCAACTCTTATTAAACCTACATAAATGGGAGCTGAGCTTGAAGAATAAATGGGGTCTAAGCACCTGCTTCAATGTTTTTGCTGAGTAAGAGTCTAAGAATGCATTCTAAAAAATAATCCAAACGTTTTCACCTTGGATGGGGAAATAAATCTTTGCCTAAATGATATTTCGGTATTTGGACTATGAACACGTCAGTGTTTAGCTCAAGTGCATATGCTACACGGATCCCTTGTTGCCCAAGAATGCCCTAATTTTGAAGGGAAAATAACCAATGAAAGAGTCACAAAAAATGTTTTCCTAAGTAACCTAGAAAATTACTTCTTTCCCAAGCAGAAAAAATAATTTTAAAAGGCGTGAGCTGCTCAGAGCAGTCTGAAAGAATGCATTAGAAAAGACTCATTTGCAGAAACACTTTTATCCATATCCACCCCCCCGCCTTTACAGCAGTCTTTGTCTATCACCTAAACTTTTATCTGAGCAAGAAAAATCTATTTATCTTAGTTTATTTAACTTCTCCCTCTACTATGTATTCTAAACTGACAGAATTAGGTTTAGGCGTCCTCCAGTATGTGTATGTACAAAAATAGTTGAAAAAGTCCTTGTTTACGCTTCACCGAATCTATGCCACACCTGGTTACCAACTCATATTTGCAGCATTCCTTATAGGAAATTAAAAGAGCTGAGTTAGTCACCTGGAAATGAGCCATCTAAATAAAGCTTCCCTAAGTCATGAATATTGAGAAATGGAGTCAGTTATGCGATTGCTGTTGAGAGGAAGCAGGAGGGACAGGCAGGTTTATTCCCTGGCAAAGCTTCACCTAGTTTTGCACAACCTTGTTAGAGGAGGGGGGTTAAGGGCTGTTTAAACCGACTTTTTAAAGCTAATTTGGATATCTCACATCTGTCATAGGTGTGATTCAAAGGACCAAAGTCAGCATCCACGTTTGGTGAAGAGAAGGCTCCAGAAGATGACAGAGAGCAACTTAGCTGGGTGCCTGAGGCAGCCTGAGGTAGGTGCTAACCATCCCAAAAACTCCTGCCACATCTTCTATGTTTATGTTGGACCTCCTAAAAATACGTGGTGCCATTTGGAGCTGCCAATTGTTGGAAATCATGATTCTGCTCATCCTATAACTGTGAGACTGTCCTTAAAAAATCAGAAATTTAAACAGCGCTCTTCCCAGTGTTTACTTTTCAGAGTTTCTCAGTCATTGCGCCAGATTTTTAAAATGCTCTTCTCAGCCACAAAATCTTAGAAACTTACTTGAAAAGATTCTCACATAACCATTGTCTCCTGGAGATGGGACCTCGAGTTAACATGAAATAACTTGAGCCTTGCGATAAAATCATGAGAATTGGCAAGACGGGCATCTATCCACCTCTGAGGAAAATCCGCCTCGTTAAACGTGTAACTCTCGGATACCAGATCACTCCCTGGGAGCGCGGAAGACCGATTTGGCCGTGCCGAGGAAGGACTTGGTGGCTGCCACGGCAGCACCTGCGCTGTCGCACACCCGGGGGAGCCGCCCTGCCTTCGGCCCGGGGCAGGGGCTTGTGCGCAGGGCCTTCTCCGGCAGGGCCTTCTCCGGCAGGGCAGGCGAGGGCCCAGGCGCAGCCGCAGCCCCCTGGTGCTCCCCACGAGCTCCGCGGCTGCTCTGCCGCCCGTGTCCCGCTGCTCCACGGCCCCGCGCCAAGGCCGCATCCAGCCCTGCCACGGGCTCGGCAGCAGCTGCGACAACCAGAGAAGGGCTGTCGCTCCCAGCCGCAGAACTCGGCTGGCCTCGAGGTCCGGCCCGGGTGGCCCCAGGGGAGGCCTCCCGCTGTGCAGCAGGGCGCCATGAGGTGGGGCCAGAGCACCGCTGCCGGGCCGGGGGTGCCGCTGCCCCCGCGGAGCCGGGCAGCGCCAGGGCCCGGCCCGCCTTCGCTCGGCGCGAACCTCACCGTGGCATTCCGCCTCGCACACGCCCGTGCCTCGGGTGGGCACGGTTTTCCTCACGAGCTCCCAGCAAACCTCAGCCTTAGTGTAGAAGTATCGTCCCTAATTCCCCCGTGGTTCTTGGTGGGAAACGAGCGCCTTTTGGTGCATCCCACCTGAAGCTACAGAACAAACGCCGGAGGTGGCTGTTCCTCTTTTGACAATGCCATCGGGTTGTTCATATATGATTTTTTTTTTACCACGCACCGTAAAAATGATCTTTTAAAGATACTTGAAAGGAAGGGAGGAGACAAACAGACATACTTCCTTAGCTATTCATATCTTACAGATAAAATGCAAAGTCAATAGACACAAGCTGTAGTATTTAACCTCATCCTGTACTTGATTTATTGCAGATGGGAATAAACTAGAAACTGAATCACTTTGAAATTTTTACTACTGACATTAAACTTCCAAGTTTGTATACATATGTCTTGTGGAGATGCTAAATACAATTTCAGCTAATTTGGCATGCACTTTGATTTGCTAGCACTTAGATATTCATGTTAAAGGTAGACAACAAATCTCCTGTAAAATCTTAAGTAACTCATGCATTTAAAGATGTGTTAATTTGTCATCTTAAACTCCTAGGAAAAGATTTTCAAAACTAATTAGGGTCCAACAGTCTTGAAAACGCAATCAGGAGCTGAGGGACCTCATTTTAGGTAACTTTAAAAAAACCCAAACAAAGTGTAGTTTTTGAATAATACCACATTTGAGTATATTACACCTATTTTTAACTTAACAATATTTAACGTGTTAATCTTTTAAAAATCAATTCTAAATTAACCAAAAATGAGAGTTGTCAACAAATTTAACATCTGTTTAACTTCCCTGATCAAATGAGATTAAGGCACTAATTCTCCTTACTTTTCAGTGGAAACTACCTAAGTAGTAACTTGCCAAAAATGCATAAAGGTGTTTAGCAATTATGTAGTGGGTATGATTGAAGAGATCAAGGTGCACTCACATGTCCTGTGCTATGGATATCTCTGATTAGCTTGTCATCTACTCTGAAGAAGATGTAGCCCAACTCTCCTATACTATGTAACAGGCCAGCTGTTAGCTGTCTGTCAAGCACCTAAAGTGGACAAGTAGTCCAGGAGCAAAAATGTCACTCCTTTGATCTGGCAAGGAGCAGCTGCTGATTTATAGAGTAGGACTTTGTTCTTCCGTTCTATTTTACTTTTTTTCCTAAGGCAGAACCACAAAATCCAGCAGAAAAAAAAAAGTGCCATTCTCTGCAACATCAACAAGCTCTGACAACTGCAACAGGGTTTTTCTTGGCCCTAACAAAGCTCTCAGGCATCTCCTTTGACGCTCACCTTTTTTTTTTTTTTCCTTCTTCTTTTTGCAATGCGGTAGTTATTGTTTAATTCAGCTTCTGTAAATGGAATGGACTGTGGCCAGCAAGCCTGGGGCATAAACACACCTGTATGAAAGAAGCCTTATTGTAGCAACCATCTACAACCAACCTGCACATGCACTACCAGTTCGTGAGTTCAGAAGGAATGTTCCATTTTCCCTGACAGTAAATTTTGCCTTAAGATAACTATTTTTTGTACCCACTGTCCTGTCTTGACCACGAAGCTTGTACACTTTTTCATTATTATTAAAATCTGAAGGAAAAAAAAAAAACAAAGTGTGTTTTTCTACCTGTCAACCAGGGAATGCCAGGAAATTGGATCCAAAGAGCCCACTTTAAAAAAAAACACAGCCAAAATGTATTTATAGAGACACGCTGCTGAAAGTTTGAAAACAATGATCCTAAAGGTGTCTATTCTGTTTCAGACATAGGGATGCAATTGCAAGCACCTCCAGCTTATACTGCTGCAGATTCTCCTCAAAAAAAGCATTTGGCAAAACAAGAACTCAGTAAGAAATAGCATTTGATGCAACCAACCAGACTGCTGCACTGCCAGCCCAGAGTCAATGCTCCATTTGTTCTCTTAGAAGGTGCTGTGCAGATTCTGTGAGGTGTTCAGTTACTATACAGGCTGTTAAAGTCCTGCCTCGCCCATTGGTATAGTAAGAGAGTTTTCCTTTATTTCCCTTATGATCTATTTTCAAGTTTATTAGCTAAAACCCCAAACATACAGGGCACAAGAAAAGGCTGCAGTATAATGCCACTGAGGAGGAGAGAAGCTGTGTGTTTGCCCCTGGTGTGTGTCTACACACATGCTGTGTTCACATTTCTTTATCCTGTAACTTTAAAAACAGACAAAAAAGGATTACAAAAATAAAGATGGGAAGAGGTGAGGGGCAACATCATGACTACAAGATCTTTTGCATATATGTTAGCTTGTGGAAATAAATAAGAACTATTACAGCCAGAGCCCTAAGGGAGGCAGGAAAATGATGATGTACAGGATAGTATAAAATGATATATTAAAAACTGTGCTGTCAGTGGAACAATAGAATATTAAGCAAAAGTCCATAATAATTGGCAGATATTTAGCTGTAGACATCTTTCTTTGGTTGGTGAGTACTAAAGTGGACGTGAGAGGAAAGAGAACTAGTTAGGCAATTAGAAGTAATGGGCATAAATAATACACTATGTATAAATACATCCCCCCCTTTCCCAAGTTACAGCTCTTATCCAGATACACCTAGTAACCTCTCAGTAAGCCATACCTATATGCTGATATCCCTTGTATTTTGCTCTTTGCACTGTCTGGGTACTGGAGATTGTGCTTATGTATATCTCTCTTTTTCTGTAGATGCAGGTGCTAATGTTTTCCCTTGAATTTTTACAACACTGGTGGCAAGACTTTATCAAACCAGAGGGTCTAATGGCTTAGTAGTTAAAGATGTGTCAACACCACAGACACCATGAGATTGCAGCTTGCCATGTTATGGTATATGTGCTTCACAGCAATGATTTAGTAGCAGAACAAGTGTGGGACAACTCTATTAAGTATGCTAAAATGAAGAGGTAAATATACAGATCTTCCCAGGGTCTTATTGGTGAAACCTTTGCTCTCTGTCATCCCATCTTGTGTTCTCTGTATTCCACATGAATGGGGGAAAATGTTCTAAAAACATTTTTGAGAGTTTGTTACATATGAAAGTGTTTCACGGATCCTTGTGTCTTAGTTGTAAGCCAAACTGGATTGGAATGAAAAAATTAAAAACCTCCGTGAAGTCGTTTCCTCAGCCTATCACTCCATATCCCAGGCTCTCATACTTTCTGACCAGTGCTTCATCTCTCCAGGGCTCAGTCTTGGTCTTGCTCCCTGGCCTACCTTTCTGTTTTCCCAGAGATAATTGCAAAGTACAACTGGCAAGTCAATGATAAAGTTTGCTGGTGCTCTGCAAGGGTCCTAGATGGCCAGATACGCTGTGATTGAGGACATATGTGTGAATGTTACGACATGTCTTGTCTCTCTACCATTTTGAACAAGCTTCTGTCTTCTGAACAAGCAAGGAAGGTGAAGGTATGAAAACTCAAACTGTGAAAGTTTGTTCTTTCTAAAGCATTTGAAAGTCTGGGTTCTCCTGGTTTCAGTAATCAGCTGGCTTAGGGGCAGAGCAGAGCATTGGAGAAGCCTGTGCTCAAGTGCACCACGTTTCACTTGCTGGCTTTCCCAGCTAAAGAGAGGTCTGTTAGTGTATTTTTCTTTCTTATGTTAAAGGATGAGTAGCTGGAGAAGTTTTTTTAATGCAGTCATTGCCACTTAAATAGCTCATGTGAAAATTAAATCCTGCCACAGAAAGAAACCTGAAACTGTGCATGTATTCCTTTAGTCAAAACTAGCTAGTGCTGTAATGTGTTCCACTATCCCATATTTTGCATACAATTGATATATTTGTCATGAAATGAAACCCAATCTATATAACCTATCTAATATTTACCTTTCTTTCTTTATGAGAGCAGTTTGGAAACTGTGTGTGATCTTACATAATTTTAATAACTGGTTGCTGATGGATTTCAATATTAACTCTGACTGTTCTGACTGATAGGATGTTGAGGCTTAATTTTCAGAATTTCACTAATTATTCCTACACTGCGTAGGGGTAAAGGCATCTAAGAATATGTGTATAAACCTGCATTTGAGCCCACGTGACCGGTAATAGTGGCGCCATATCCAACAATGTTGATCACTTCATCCTGGTCTAGTAAAGCACTCAGATGTATAAGGCAAATTTTTAAAATTACCATGTTCTGTTATCAGAATCATCATAGGCCCTGTAAAGCTAATCCCAAATGTTCAGTGAATTTCTGAGTTAGAAGGCGATATTAGCAAACGGGTGTTGACACTAGTGCCTAAATTGTAGGTGATCTGCTCTCAAGGAAATTTCTGTCTATGGTTAGATGTTCCAGGAATCACCAGAAGGTGGACTTAGATACCTAACTACATTTTTTTTGGTAAAAAAAAAAAAAAAAAAAAAAAAAAAAGCCCTCACTTAACACTGAAAATGCCTAAATTCTTTAGGCATGTAGATTTCTACTTTTTAAGAACCCATCCCATCACCTTTTTTACTTCAGTGTATTTGTGTTTCCTAACAGTCAGTTACTTGCTGCAGTAACTGTGCTCTATCTCTGAGTTAGACGCTTATGTCCAATCAGGATTCCTATGGATACTTTTAGAGAGAGACAGACATCTTAGGACAGGCCTGTTCTTCCTTATAATAACACAGATAAATATCTCTCCATTTTAGCTGACACCATAATTATTTGACTGTTTATCTGGAAAGAAGGAGATCAAGTTTTGCCTCCCTATCCTGCTTGATTTGGAACACAGACTTGAGCATGGGTCCATCACATTCTAAAAGAGTATCTGTATCACCCACATATTCAGTACAGTAAACAAAGCCCTTTCAGTTCATGTTCTGAAGATGTTCCACCTGAATTAAGCAATTATACAGTCATAATTAACCAGCACTTAACTTTCACACATATGAAGTTGGAACCAAGATGCTATACAGTCGAGCCCATGTTCCTAGTTAATTTTGTTTTACTGACTAGTTGTTAATACATAAAAGAACTGGAAATCAGGAGAATAAGAAAGGCATGATAGTGAAGAAGAGTAAAGATGGAGCATTATGTTCAATAGCCCATTGATTGGGAAACTCAACTCAATTGGAACAGTTAAGACATTGATTTAAATCAAGACAAAGAGAAGACCTGCAAACATATATTCTATTTAACAAGTGAATTTTCTAGCCAATGAGCCATTGAGGATGGCACTCCCTCCACTCCATTTGACTCTTGTGTAAAGCTTGGTATGGCTGATGTACAACAAGAACTTTGGCTGAGTTTGGCCCTTGGGGAAATACAGTGACGCAAGGCTGATTTTGTGTTGAAAGTTGTGTTACTGTGGAACATGTTGCTGTCTATTTGTTATTGTGTATGTGTCTGTGTTGCTACTCCTCTCTCCTGGAGGTCCTTTCTATAATAAAATAACCATGGACAGGGCAATATCTCACTTGTACAGTGAGATATTCACTGAGTACAGTACTGCTCAGGTTACAATTCCAGATTTCCCAATTATATCCCATTCTAAGCAGTTTTGTGCATGCTTACCAATGGAAACAAGTAGATGTGGACTAAGAGTTCTTAAGCTTCTTTGGATTAGATAGCAACTAGATGGTGCTGGAAAGTTCAGTGGTGGCAAAAGGTAAAGATTAGCTTAAACTAAAGATTGCAGGGTTTGTGTTTGACACTCATATGCAACTCAAATGTGATACATATCTAACAGATACAAATATATTAATGAGGAAATATTTTATAAAATATGCTACACAAATCTTTTATTGTGGCTTAATTAGTTTATAAGCCAATATTATAATAACACTTTCATAAGAAGTTCAAGCCAAGTTTTACAGCACCTTTAACCAATCTTTGAAAGAAACACAGAATTTAAGGTCAATAGAAATATGTAAAACAAACAAGCAAAAAAAAGCCACGGAAAAGAGAAAAATATGCACCAAATTCACAGGTGGCATCTTCAAACAAAGTTGTTCAGCATTGTACTTGTGTGCATAAGAATTTTAAAATTAATTTGATAAGAAATTAACTATAAATGGAACAAAAAGAATGCTCTTATTCTAACTCATCGTACAAACTGAAGAAAACTTAGGAAGATAAATCAATTAGAAGAGGGAAAGTTATTCTTTGTTTTTTGCTTTGAATTATTGAAATTGTCAGTGATTTAATTTCCTAGAAATAATCAGATCTTTAATTTAATAATGAAAATCTTGTAGCATTTAACTATTTTGGAAATCAAATATGTCTTTCTACCTGCAAACTTGTAAACTTTCATCCTTGTAAATAATAGAATAAAATAATAAAAGCAACAAATGCAGACACCCATTCAGATTGACTAGTAAAGGAGAATTAAGTTTCCATTTCCTTTTCTTGATTCTTCCCCAGTTGTCATAATCAGTCTTTCCAGTGTGACTATATTATCATCCACAAAATTTTTAGCATCACTGTAATCATAAAAGATATGCTTTATATCTTTATAAATCACATGAAGTTTAGCAGACCCTGGTAATGCCGCCTCTGCTTTAATCCTAGTAAATCCTAGCCTAAGACAGCATAGCCTGTGGTGTCTCACCTGAGTTCTCAGAGATGTTTCAGGAAGTGCATTAGCTCTGAGTCAGTGAAATAAATAAAAACAAATATACTGGTGAGTAGCAAAAGAAAAATTTAGCACTCTAAAAGGGTTTTGACAGAAGCCTGAGTTGAAAAATCCAACTGTATTTTATGTATGTCCCTTAACCACCAATCAGTTTTGCTGGGATGAGTGATCCAGTTAGCTCTGTAATTTTTGATGCCTGAAAACATGTGTTCCCAGTAAAAAAATAAAAATGGATCTAGAGGAACTGTATTCCTCTAGTTCAAGAAACTAGGGTCTATAAAAGAACAAATATGAAAACATCATAATATGAAATTGTACAAATTTCCCAGTTCCATGTATCTGATTGCTAGGACAAATCTGGTGCAAAGATGTGCAGCTAAGATGAGTACCTACACTTCATTTTCAGGTGTAGCAAAAAGAGATAAAAAATTGGAAAGGGAAAATCTTTGTGAGAATGTTTTGCATCCAGACCCAAATCCTCCATTTAACCCTTCTGCCAAATTTATTCTAAGTGCTACCAAGATCATACTCTGTTTTTTTCCAATATAGCACAGACCTATAATAACTGCTTAAGCATGCCATACAGTATTAATCTTCCTCATGAACTCTGTCCCAAACCAGTTACCATGGAGAGAAATTAAGAGGTATGTACAGGCAAAGGAGAAAATATATGGCTAGCCAATGATACAGAAAGGCTCTTTAGATGGGAGCTATGGTAGAGAGGAAGAATTTTTCAACTGAGAATGCTGAACTGAGGGGAGGACAGCACTAGACAAAGTGAGGAGAGAGGAGAGAGGGGAGGAAGGGACAGAAGAGACATCTGTGTTGAAGTAGGGTTCAACATTTTTTCAAAGAAGACAATTTTGAAATTGATCCAGAAAAAGATAGAGGAAGGTTGTTGAACTGCCTAAAGAAAGAGGTGATTTTTTTTTTTTTGATGTGTGTTTAAAGCACCAACATTTGATACATTAAGGGAACTGGGACTTAGAGTCCTGGGAGAAGGGGACTACAATCGTCAAGGTGGGAAGAGATGAAGGCAGAAGCAAAAGAGACATGTTGGTGAAATAGAAAGAGGAAGAGGGGTAGACACTGTAGGTGTGAGAAAAAGAACACTAGGAACACTAGGAAATGCATATGTGTTTGGGACAGTGGGAATAAATGTAAGAGGAGTATAGAGAAATAAAACTCATATTTAAGAATCTTGCTCTGGGTTCACTGTCAATTTTGTTCACCAGGTGATAGAGCCGTATAGATAAAATAGTAATAAAACACGAACTTCATTTAGACAATACTCTGTTTATTGTAATAGTTTGTTAGCCAAGCAATCTGCAGTAGCTGCAGCTGTGGCTTGTTCCATGTCATCAGTAATTTTAACTCTAACAGTCATTAGTGTGGAGCTTTCTACGGTATTTTAAAATGAACGATACTTTCCTCCCAGTTCTTGAGTTCTGTTTTGTTTGAATGAACTATGTATCCTTTAACATCTAAATAATTTGCCCTGAGAATCATCACAACACAGCTACACTTTGGAACAGAAGATGTGAATATGGTTCTGATAAAGCTCTGCAATGTTTGTTAAAAAATCCCCCAAACAAACCACAAACCCAAAATGTAGCTTTGAACACTTTATGATTATCAATAATCAATATATTTCTCCGTAATATAGTCCGAAGAACCAAGTCCTGAAACAGTGTGCATCTCTGTGAGAGGATAACCTCTACATGCAACCAGTTGTTTAATCCTCTCTGTTTGTTGTGTGTGGAGCACGAAGTAGGCTATTACTTATGACTGCTTTAAACAGTGCCTGCCTGCCCTATGACTTTCCCTAAGACCCCAGGATTAGGTTAGCATGATAAGGAGCTTGATTTCTCTAAGCAACAGTTATTCAGACTGACATCACCTATTCATTTACTGGACACTATTCAAAAAATACAAAAATAAGAAAAAAAAAAACTCAGCTGTTGGACTTAAGTCTGAAAGGGGAGCTTCATTATCATTACCACCAAGTGCATACAACCTGAGCTTGATGTTGGCCTACTTAAAATCACTAGTTTGCTGTGAAGGGTTGGAAAAGCAATTTATAAAGATGATGGGATAAAAGTAAGAGAAGCACCATTAAATTTTTTATCTTTCCTTTAAATGAGAGTGAACAGAGTAGGACTGTTTGAGTTTGGACCACTTATTACCTTTGTACATTTGTCTTTCTTAGCTTCTATTAACTGATTAGATTTCCCTTAGAAGTATTTGTGCACTGATAGATAATTGTATCATTGTGGCTTCTTATTGGGGAAAAGTATTACATCCAAACACTTAAGACAGATAAAACCAGATGGATGTATCTGTCTGTCCATCAGTCTCTGTACTCAAGAAGCCTTTGGGTATTTTTAGAGAATTTAAATCAGTTGCAAACAAAAGGGGCATTTTAAAGAATGAAAATACACTTAATTAAAAAGATGTCAAAATTATTTTATTGTCAACATCCACAATATCTGTGACATGGTGATATTGTGTAACTTCAATGCTAGTTCTCAGAACTGTAATGAGATGCTATTAGAAAAAGGAGGGACTTTTTATTAGTATCCCCACAGAGTTACTTTCTAAATTATTTATACTTGCAACACTTTCACATAATGGCAGTTTTAAATTTAAGCAAACAAAGCAAACCACACAATAAAGAGAGGGGAAGAGAATTGTACAGAAATGCTTTCTGAATGTTTGTAGTTAGAAAGGCGAGTCAAACAAACTAATCAGATTTTGTTTCCTACTCAAATTCTCATGAGATTTGCAATAGACAGCATCAAAGGTTTCTGGGGTTGTGTCACCTTGATAAAGGATTGAACAGCACTGTATCTGTTTTATGTCTCACATCTAAAATGTAAAGGAAGGCAACTTTATTTGTCTGGTGCAAGTTTGCTTATTGTCTTTGAAATTCCACAGCAGACCCTCCACAGAAAGCTTAGCTATCAGAAGGGTGCAAATAACACCAGAGCCTTGTGTTCTCCTGTGTTCATCCCCTAGGTTATGGTGCTAGGTTTGCACAGGAGTTGTGGGGGGAGCAGCAGGAGAGGATTGTTGGTTTTAGGTAAACTTAGCATTGTGAATTACTTATTCTGCTTTCCACACATGCTTTACTAATACACGATATAATGATTAACACTTCAGGAGTCAATGCTTTTCAGAAAAATTGAGGTGGGATGCCTTTTCTTACCAAAAAAGAAAAACCTTCAACCAAACTCAAGTCTGCTCAGTGCAGAGATAATTTGGGTTAAATTGAAGAGAAAATAGCTCAGACTGAAGACTCTAATGGACTCCTTCTGGTCTTAAACTGTTTGCATTTATGAACATATAAAGATCATCCAGTTCACTTTCCATTTAACCAACCTATGAAGTTTTGTCTTAACAATCAAAACAAATTCCAGCTGAAATCATTTTCTTATTAGGTTACTGAGCAGCTACATTTAGTTACGTTACAAACAAATTTCTACCCCACAAAAAGGAAAAACCCTAGCACATTTTTTTTTACTCTGATAGAAATATGTAGCTAAATGCTCTCAGCTTTTTGTCAGTCATAATAGAAGCAGGTTTAAAAAGTACCCAGTTATTCTGAGTGCCTCTTTTTCTGGGCATTTGATTTAAGGTACTCAAAATAAACACACAGTGAAAATGCTAGTGTTCTTTTTAAGCAAAATGACCCTTACACGTCCTAAAAATGTTATTTGCCTTATGCTAGTTCAGTTGCACAACAGCCCCCTCATTGATTACCGTCGAGTTACATTAGTTTAAAATTGGAGTAACTGAGTAGTGGATCAAGTCCTATAGTGAGACATATGTTTTCCACTAGATAATGGCTACTTATATATTTATGAATTTTAAAATGCTTTTCAATTCAATTATTATTGTTACTGTGTGCAGAAAGTAAAGAAGTAAATTGCAACCAAGCTTTCAGGGGTTTATTCCCTCACGAAGCACTTGTATTGCAAGTGTCAGGGGAGGGCAACTGTATAGTGCCCGCTACATAATAAATGACACTGTTGAATATTCTTAATGTTTTTGTGTTAGTGGTTTTAGGGACAGAACTATTACCTGTTGGATTTTTCATTTCTAAATAGCATGCTATCATTTCTTTAACCAAGCTGCACAGAAAGTTGCAAGGAGGTTCAAAATAATTGGTACTCAGATGTATTCTGTTCTGATCACCCCTAGAAACAGCAAGTACTCACAGAGTGATAAACAGCTTTCAGGCAAATGCATAACTCCAGTGTCAATTGGAGTTATGTGCAGACACTCGGAGCAGAAATAGTATATTGCTCTCCATTCCTGAACATGACAGTCATAATAAACCTTAACCTCAACATTCCCTGCTTTCCTCAACCACAGCTAAAAATGCTACACACATTTATACCATCTAATGAACCAGACATTAAAAGGAAACCACAGATCTATACCAGTAGATTATCAGGAAGAGAAGTGTGAAGTGAATACTTGCTCATTACAGTGTCATGGTAGTTACAAAAAGAAAAGACCTAGTAAATCACTGTTGTCATCCTTCAGCAAGACTAGGGTATGGTCTATCATTGGAAGTCCCACCAGCTACTAAAATAACTGCTTGTAAAGTAGACAGTGCAAACATATAATGCAAAATCCTTGGGGACAGAAACTCAGATTCACCGTGGTGAACCTGGAAAGCAATGATGGATGTTTGTTTTACTCTTCTTTAATGGCAGTACAAAGGAAGGACAGACTATTGAGTGAAGTAGGACTTTGAGTTTGAGTGAATTGTGTCTGGTTTCTGAGTCTGTCACATATTCTCTATCTTAATGTGTATAGACCAATTAATAGTAGATGATGACTGATTATGAAAAGAAGGGAGAGGTATAAGACTTGTTCTTTCTGAAGCAAGTAAGTAAAGAAAGACTTGGAGTGAGTGGAGTTTAGAACTGACTCCTTTTCTACCCACACCTCCTTGAAGCCAGGGAAACATCCAGCACTGAAATGATCACAGCCAATAGCAAACAGTGGCCAGTAATGAATACATATCACCACAATGAGCAAACACGAAGAACAAAACTCTGCTATTGTTATGCCTCAGAGACATATTCCATGCTATTCCTACAGTTTCACTAATAACCAAACCCCTAGTCTACCTGATGCTCATTTTCCTGTTGATTAATAATATTAATAATTATTTCTTCCCCATCTCACCTCTCATTTTCCTTATTTTGACATGAAAGATTTTTGTATTGTTTTTGAGACAATTTGGCAATGAAGGGCACAAAAATATCCAGATATTAATATATCCATGCCTCTACACTGCACAGGGTTTACCTTCCTCTGATTGAAATTCTGATGATGGCTGAGGGCCTGATTGCACTAGCTACAATTACTAGAGTCTGGTTTACAATTTGTTCTGCAACTGTTATTCACATGTAACTTTTCAGAAATCTTTCTAAGATTATTTTTATGTGGATAATTAGACTGATATTTAAGAATTCTAATCTCATATAAATGCTCAATCAAAACAGATATTTTCCTGTGAGTTAAAAATGTCTGGGTTTCAGTTTTGATTCTCAAAAGAATGTTATTGTTCCTGCAAGACGTGAAATGGAACATAAAAGAGCACTTTACCTCACCATTTGAATTGGATAATTTTTTTCCTCTTTTTTTTCTGTATTTTTGAGTGTTTAATTGATTATTGTTGTCTAAATTTTTTTTCTTAATATCTTTATCTTCTTCTCTTGTAAGTGTGGATTTGCTGCTTTAAAAAAATCTATGAAAAGAATATTGTTCCCATTTTGTGTTTTTTATTTTGTATATTTAATTCCTAAATAAAAAATAGACATTTTCAATTTCAGGACCCAGTCAGTTAGCTGTGCCTCCTAAGGGACTACCAAAGAGAATACCAACTAATTCTGACTGTATGATGTGTATTCACAGATGTACCAATTCAACTTTTTTCTACATGCCACAAAACAAATGCTGGCAATTGACTTTTGGCAAGTACTGATGGGTACTGAACTAAAACTTAAAGGTGAAATTGCAAATATTTTGGCATATAAAATACCTTTTTAACCATAAGATAAACATTTTACCACGTGGTAGATGGACAAATTATGATGTCCTCATGACTCTCTAGGTTAATGCCTCCCTCAGAAAAGAGGGAGGAAAGAAAAGCATTTAAAAAATCCCAGTAAATAATCTTCTACCTTTGCAGACAGTACAAAGAAATGCAGTTCAGCAAACAGAAAGAAGAGGAAAAAAAATGACCATTGGAAGTGGGAGGGCAGGATATACAGATGGAATTTACTTCTACAGTGTGCACAGAAAAGTCAGACAGCTGAAAGGACTGGTTCTTGTTCAAATACATTTGTGGACAAACCCACATTTTGTGTTGAGGAAGCACAACTTAAACCAAAATATGGTACAATGTGGTATCTCTTTTATCATGTTTCAATATGAGTTATTACACCCCATAGTTTAAAAAGAAGAGTGTTGATGTAGACTTCAGAAATTGTGGCAGCAGGCAAAACAACTGTTTGTTCTTAGGATGGGGAAATACATAAGCTACTCTGCATTTTGTTTCACTTCAGCTCTATTTAGATTTAATCCAAGCCTATTTTAATGGATTTCTTTTAGATACATTTCCTATTAAGAAGATAAACTTGACAGTCTTTGTAACATGTGGCTCATTTGAAAACAGATCCCATCATCTGTCTGAAGAAGTGAACACCATGCAGAGGGATGGCAAAATCAATTCACTTTGGCTTCCAGTGAAGGAAACAAAGGCTAACAAAAGAACAAGAAGTGGAAGTGTGCTGAAGTGGCACTTGAGGATGTGGTTTAGTGGTGAACATAGTGGTGGAGCTAGGTTGACAATTGGACTTGATCATCTTAGAGGTCTTTTCCAACCTTAACTATTTTATGATCCTATGATTCTGACTGTCAGGATCCAGCAGTTTTCAGGGACCTGGTTCTAGGCTATCACAGGAATAGTAAGTCTGATTTTCCCTGATTTTGCACTATGTAAAGTCTATCAATGACAACAAAGTTTCTCTTCATTTACTTTGGGACAAGCAGGAGTGTCATCAGGGCAGTATCTCCCAAAATTTTATATCATATGGGTACCTTCCAATTCAGGATATTCTATGATTCTATACTTTACAGTGTAGAAATTGCAGGCATAGTAACAACTGCACCTTAGAGGAAGGTACAAGTAATAAACATCATGCATCCTTTTGCTTTTTCCTTTAAATAAAATTATTTAATGTATTTGAAGATTATAAGTAAACAAGTTGATTAAAGCAAACATTGCTACATTGCCATGTCATTTTTTCTAAATCTTGAGATTCATTGTGGAAGCGAAGCACGCATGCTAGAGAACCTTCTGATTTATCTGACACTGATATTTTTTGCTTATTTTACAGTGGATGAAGACAAGAATCTTTATGCCCTTTTCTGAGCATGCCAGTGTAAGCAAAAAGTACTGTGTTTCCGCTGATACAATTCGTGTTAGAGGTAGCTTGCATCCCCTTGAATGATTGTTCCTTGGAAGTAAGTTATTGTGCAAAGTCAGGGTCAGAGTAGACTATTACAGAGCAAGCATCAAGAACGTGTGGGCAGGGTCATCGCTGGAGAGGAGTCTGTGGGAGTAAGTCCCCTCTGTATTGTCTCCATGGTGGTATATCCTGCATTACTACAGCACATTGTTCATTTAAATTTGTAAAGTCACCACATACACCAGACACAATTCACACACCACATTCATAAAATCCATGCCCTGAGGTCAAGATAAAACACCTATATCAGGGACATGTTTCATAGTGTGGCTTACAGATGTGAGTTCCTGTGCTGGTGAACAGTACTGAAGACTGTTACACTGGTGGAGTATTGAGGGCTGTAACCTGTGATACAGGTGTTACTGTAGGCATCTTCAGTCATTTGCTATTATCTCCATGTCATGACACATGGAAAAAAGGAAGAGATAGACACAAACTGCTGCAGTCCTTTGCAGGAAACTGCCATTGGTCTATGTGTCATCCTGCAAAAACTGTTAGAGTAAGTTAATTCAAATGCTATTTGAGGACTGATTCAAAATTCAAAATTGAAATTTGTGGAAAAACTGCAGCTCACCTCAACAGACTTCAAAACAGGAACATGGACAATCAGAAGGAGAGACTAAAGAAATAAAACTACTTTGAAAATCTTGATCTGCCAGCCCTCAACCACTGCCTTATCTACATTACCTACACAGTGACCCAGTGTGACTTTCTGCGAAAGTCACAGACTGAAACAGCAAATTGCATTTATATTTAGGAGAAAAGTATTTTTTACAAAATGTTTTTATGTTATGTTAATGCTTTTCCACCTAACATATTTTAATGGGATTTTTTAATACATTTTTATCTTACGCTGTAATATGTTGTCATATAACACAAAAATACGTTAGTATGATATTCCAAGAACCAGCTTTTGCAGTTTTTCACCAGTTTAAATTTGTTGCTTCAGTATTTAATTACTGTTTGAACACCTCTGTGCAAGCACACAGCTCCATCTCAGTGCTACATTCTGGTATCTGTAACACCATTCACATGGTGAATCCGCTTCCTGACTTCACTGCTAATACTTATTGTTAGAAAGGCTGTGCAGACTGTTATAACCTTGTCATGCAACTGAATAATTTAGGGGACAGATTTCCAAAGCTATCCATGTACATAAAACAGACATATGAGTTGTATTTATACAAGTATCTGAGTGTTTTGAAGTCAGCCCACTACTACACAGATGTGGTTTACAGTGAGCTTTGCATCTCAGCTGGAGTTTCTAGGAGCTGCCTAATTATGACTAATAAGTCCACAGATTAGGTGTCCTGGACTAGTTCTCCAAAAGAGGAAAAGTAGAAATTTCTGAGTAGAGTTGTAGGAAATATTTGCATTAAGCGCAATCAAATAAAATTAATATCATGCTGGATTTCAGCAGAAAACACAAACCTCAGCCAAGGTTCAAAGAACAATTTTGGACTCATCTTTAACTTTCCTTTACTGTCATATAATATATATCATATATCATATATCGTATCATATTTCAGATCTAAAGGAATTTTTGTAGCCAAACTGATGCTCAAACCACAGCCCCGGTTGTGGGTTTGTCTGTGATTTTTGGAGAGAAAAAAAAATTACATTTAAATGGGAATTTTGACATATACAAATAAACAGCAAGTTGTGTGGCTGAGGAATAAATTCTTCCTCAGGACTGCTTTTATGCAAACATGACCCTCCAGAACCTCAGTGAGCCGAAGACTGTTGAGACTTGCTCTCCCTGATTTAGCAGTTTACTTAAGTGTGTGCCTGTCTATAAGCACATGGATAACTTCATTAACATGACTGAGAGTTAGGCAGGTGCTATGACAGCCTAATGGAGTTAGGCCTTGTCTGAAGAATGAGTTCTGAGTGTTTGTTCTTGAAAAGTCAGCCAACAGTCATCTCAGCTTTTGCTGATCAGACTACTTTGTCCTTTGTACTGGTAGCCTTTGACTAAACTTAGGAATAGGATACTCAGCAAGAGTGAAAATTTTTGGTTATAAATGAAGTAATTTTAGCTCATTATAACTAAGGCCATAAACATCAATCATGAATTTTATGTAAAAAAAATGCTAAACTAATAATTCACTTGAGGAAAAACACCCAAGGTATCTGTAAGGAAGATGGCATCTACTTTTCATCTGTAAAGAGAGTAAAGTCTGAGAAATGAGGGATCAAGAAAAAGGCTAATGATACAGGAAGCAACTGAGAAAAGGTCTTATCTTGAATGAAATGACTGCCTTTTTCCTGAGTTCACTCCCCAGGTCTGAGTAGCGAGAACTTCAAGAGAATGAGCTGTACTCCCTCCATCTTTCCCTTCAGAAAGCAATGCTGTTCTGTGTGGAAGCGAACTCTAAACTACTGTGCCTTCATTTCTCTCCTCCTTTTATAGCCCCCATTGACTAAACTACTGGGTTTCAGTAGGCACTGAAAAGTTAAAATTGAGAGAAAGAAAGACATCCTGGAAAACATACATGGACAGACCTCACCACGTTCAAGACCTTCACATAAGAGTGCAGTGTTAAGGAAATTCCATGTGGTTTTAAAGATAATAGAAAAATCCTGATTTATTTTTCAATATAAAATTCAGAAATATTCTCAGTGTCTTCCAAAGCACTTACTGGCTGCTTTACAGGACACTCTGCCCATCAACATATAATATATTCATTTTTTTGAGATATAGCGTTGCTTTTAAAATGTAGGTTTTGTTTTCTTTCGCTTTGTTCCCTCCATGTAAAATGACATATTCTTCCTACACAGGGAAAGTAGTCTTTATTAAACTTGCAGGCTTACAAATGAACAAGGCCAGACAATGTAAAGAGCTGTGGAAACTTTTTGGGGGTTGATTTATGTTGAAACAAGCAAGTGAAATACAGCATATTTTATACTGTCTGATAAAAGATAGTTTATAAAAAGCACTTCAAAATGCAACATTTTGAAAACCACAATGAAAAATGAATTTTTGATAAGTCTTGTCTCAGAGATAGTCTTGGCCAAGAAAAGATTTCTACTATGCAGGTGCAATATGGAATTTTGACTTGAGAAACTCTGTATGGACTGTGTTTTACAACAGTCATTGAATTTAGGTAAGGAATCCAGAAGAAAAAGAAAGAAGTGATAGAGCCAGTAGATAACAAAGAATTATTGCAATCTATTTAAGGCAAGAAGCACATTCTGGACTATAATTTTCCTAATTATACATAAATCCCCCTCTATGATGATCGAAATTTTTAATCTCTTTCTGCTTTCATTGGTATTTTTTAAGATGAAACATAGTAAATCTAATTTCTCCCAGTGCTTAGTTTCTCCTAGAAATTGCTCTTTTATCATTGGTAACATGAAACTAACTAGTTCACCATTCCAACCTTCTTCTCCAAATAATAATAATAAAAAAAAGGAAGACAGCTGAGGTTTCAGAGAGGTGTAGAAAGGCCTATCATTCTGATTATTCACTTTTGTATACCAGTCACTAGACATGACTGTGTCTGAAAATTCTGTCTTGGGAAGATTTTTGCCAAGCCAGCAGTCCTGATTCTGCATTGACTTATATCTTGGATGTATACATCATTAAATACCAAGCCAGTGTAAGATAGTCTTGTTTAATAGGTATTGTGGGCTTTTGTATGCGTTAAGTGTGCAGTTGATCACATAAGGTGTAAAACATTCACGAATCAGCTTTAGTCACATTTTTCTGAGCAGAAAAGTTTTATCAGAGCACGTGCCCTTTAGGGATCTTATGTTCTTCAAGCACTTCTGTTCTTCCTCTTCACTTATTTTTGATGCTAAGTGGTAAGAAAAGCTAATTATACCTTTACTGTTCCATTGGGCCAGATTTCACTGGATGTAAATCACTTTGGTTTAGTTATGCTGATTACTATTATAATGTTAATTTTTGCTATCTCACTGTCCTAGAAAGCACCTATGATAGCACTGCACTCCCAGGGTACCTCAGTTCAAGCACCTGTAAATGCTCAATTCCCAGTAAGGGAATTGAGACTATGCAGAAAGTTTTCTGGTGCACTTGTTGCCAGGTGGAAAGAGGACGACTTCTTAAGAGCATATTGACATCATGTTCCCTTACACCTCAACCCAGACCAAAGTATGGGTTAAGTAACAGTTTAGGAAACCAAATTACCAGATTTCCTTATTATATAATATTTCTCCACCAGCAGCACACCTTGAATTTATTCAGGCAGTCCAGTGTGAGCATGTTTTGAAACTTTTGAAAGTTCACTTGTTGCAGTGGTCTTGAACTTCATTTCAGAGAAGTGAAAGCATGTTTGCCACCTTTTTGTGAACTCTCCATAGAAATAACGTTCGGTGTAATAAGCATAAGCCTTGCTACCTGACAGCAACTTCTAGCAAGACCAGTAGCAGCAATCAGCTAAAAATGTTCAAATTGTGCAGACTTGTGTTTATGCCAAGGACTAATTTGGCCATTAAGTTTGGATTGTAACTGGATTTTAAAAATTCAGTAGAGCTGTGTTGCTTTCAAGCCAGGCCTTAGATGTGGGCTGACCTTTTCTATTCTAGCTCAAAAACATAAGTAACTGAAGCAATTTAAGACTATAACTAGTATTTTAACAGCCACAAGGGCCTAGTAAAGGTGTGGCATTTTCTCCCCAGTTTTGAAGTCATCTGTCTTTCTTTCTCTACAGTTTACAAGATTGCAGTTGCCCTGACATCTTCTGAAATGTAAGCAGGGTTGCTGGTTTTTGGGTTATTTTTGGTTTTTGTTTGTTTGTTTTTACCAATAGATCTTTTTGAAAAGAAAAGCCTAAATGTTACATAGAATTACAGTTCTTAAATAACAAATAATACTGTATAAGCCTCTCTTCCTACGTGTTTTCCTTAGAAGTCTGTGGGAGAAGGGGGAAATGCAAGAATTCAATGAAACATAAGCAGCAAGTAAACCTTTCTATCCTCTCCAATTACACAAAAATAGGAAGGGAGCATCATTTTCAAAGGAACAAATGTTACACAAGACATGCCCTTTAAATCCTTTTTAAGGCTCCGTGACCTGTAAAACTATCTGCAATATCAGCAGCAGAAAGCCTTGCATGGAACAAATGCTTATGTTTTATGTGTACTGTATTTGCTAATCATTAGTTCATAAGCAAGAGCAGATATACAGTGTGCTATAAATAATGGCGGGAATGTAAAAGTGAATTGATCTGTCTGGCTATCTAGTAATACTGCTGGCAGAGAACCAGTTTTGAATGGCTGCCAACTACCATAGACCCAGCCAGGGATTTGTCTAGGGGTCTTGCCCTGTCAGGCAGAAAACAGTCTTAAGCTG
>VZRN01007377.1:562498-584998 GCA_013397935.1 Dasyornis broadbenti | reverse complement strand
AAAGTACTTTTTAGGGAAAACAATGGGAAAAAAAAAAAACCATTTCTCATTTCCACTTCAATAACAAGTAATTTGACCTGCTGAGTAGCTTAGGAAATGTGGTTTGGGTATCTGTGATGGTTAGCTAGCAGTGGAAAAACTGGTTCAGAAACAATAAGACCTGGTCTGAACATGAATCTCACACACACACCCCGCTGCCCCCCTTCTCTACTGCAAACCTCAGACTGATCCTCCTTTCAAATATCTTGTGCTTCAGGGCTTCCCCAGGTCAGATTCATTGCAGAATGTGTCTGACCTGAGGAAGCCTCAGAGCATGAGATTTGAATGCAGCAGGCTGATGCAAGCCCAGGAGAGGCTCCCAGCCTAGTGAGCACCCCTCGGTGGGATTATCCAAGGTAGGAAGGCCTACTGGAGGTCAGGAAAGGATTTATGCACGCATAGAGGAAAGTGAGGGATAATGGGAGTCACTACAGCTGAGTTGGGCTGCTGACTGCTCAGAGGTGGTCATGAAATATGTGGGGAGATCAGGGAAGAAAAGGGAAATAAAATGGAGGAAAGGGGAAACTGTGAGTCAGAGGAAAAGCATAAGCTGATGTTTAAGAGAATTTAACTGGCTACTAAGAGGCAGACAAAACCTCCAGAAGTGTGGGAAGGGAAAACCTGTGAAAGGCAGGCAATTATCCTGTTGGTTGAGGAGGAGTTAATGAGGATAAAACCCACATACCACAGAAGGTTCAAATCAGAAGTAGATCCTTTTGGTACCTTCTGTAAGAGTTTTTCATTTTTCTGCTTCCTGATGATGTTTTTCTGTGCCCAGTAAAAGGAGTGTAGAAAGCAAGCTAAAACTGATTATGGCCCCATGATCTCTAGTTCAGGCCTTTTTTGTCTCCACACCAGGTTGGAAACTTCCTGCTGCCTGCTCTAAACTCTGCTATCTAATCTTCACTTCCAACAAGTGACCTACAAACTTTGTGAAGCCTGAGCATGTGGGTGTGAGTCTTAGATTCACTGACTCTCTACTTACAGGGGATTTCCCCCCTCCAGAGGAAACTGGCAGTTCATGCTCTTTTTGTGTTGCTTGAGAGTTGCAAAGGTGCTCATCATCTTGGTCATGGAAATCAATGGGAGCTAAGCCCTAAGCAGGAGTTAGGAGCACACATGTGCAGATCAGAGCTTTCGTATTCAAACCAGGAGAAAACCTACAACATATCCACTGCAAATACTAATGCAAGATTGCAAGATTAATTGAGCTTCTGCTTAATTCTTCTGCTAGGCAGATTTGGGCTGATTTACTGTTCAAAGAGAAAATATTCAACTATCCACTTATCCTAATGTCTACTGGAGACCCTAGAAGTAGGTATCAGGCCCCAAGGACACTACAGAGAATTACTGAATTACTTTCTTTTCCTGTCTGTGAAGTATACACTCCTAACTTGCTTATTTTTCTATTCGCATTTTTATGGATCAAATCTAGGCCCAAAGTTTGTGTTGTAGAGAGCATATGTATATCTTTTCTTGGACCCCTGTGTAGAGCACAAGCACAATCTGAGAAAAGAATTTGGCCCATATGAAGGGATTGTCAGGTTTTAAAGATGTGGTAATTACAAGCACACAAGGAAGCCATGAAAGTCTGGATGAAAAATTCAAATGAGCCAGCAAAGACACAAATTTGGCTTTGAACTAGGAAAGCTCTTGCTTTGATCCTGATCCTTTTGGGCTGCAACCACAAGTACTGACAACAAGCCACATGTGTATATTGAATGAGCTGATGGGGCTGACTGAGAGGTGTGTCCACTGCCTGTTCCTGCTACCCTGCATGCTTACATCTGGTCGATATTTTGGTATTTTGTATTTTTCATTTGCAACTGGTGGCTTATGGAACTGTGAGCACTGACGACTTCAAAATTGAAAGGTTAAGGGATAAGAGAAAGATGTTTAACACAGTGACTCTGAAATTTTGAAAGGAAAATTACTGAGTCTGGGAACTATTCTATAGCAAGTATCTCATTTCTCCTTATCTCTTTCTTTCTCCAAATGGATAAGAAAATGCCTTTGGCCCTCTGTAGGTTCTAAGGTTTAGTATATCTGTGCTTTTCCAGGCTGATTCAACATACCTCATTTTGGTGTTTTAGAACACTACCTAGGAATTTTCCATAGACTTGTTTTGAAAAGTTTCCTTGTTGTTTGTAAAGTAACAAACGAAGGAGTTGTTTATTTATGAGTAATTAGTGCAGTGCTCCCATGGCAAATAACCTGGAACAGATTTTTCTGGTGCAAAATTGCTAGAAAGTGCTCTTTTATTAAAACACAATGGCCAGAAAAATTGTCTGACCACAGAAGAATACTCCAGTGTAGCTATAACTTTGATAGGATAGGGATAGGATGATGTGTGCAACAGCTATCTATTGTAACAGCTAAGTGCAATGGCAAGGGAGAGTACAGAAGCAGAGAAAGAGAGCTAGCTGGGAAGACCATTGCAGCTAGAGTCTGGTGTGACAGAGGGACGTCAGGAATTGTCCTAGTTTATCTTTGCAAAGATCTGATACCTACAGCTGTAGTGAAACCCAAACTGAGGAGACATGACCAGTCTGAAATCAGGTAAAGTGTAAAGCAAGCTCAGCTTATCAGATGTATTTCTCATGAATAGATTTGGGTCTTTATACATGCCAAGGGTGATTTGCACTGGGCCAGGACAGTCCCACAAGACACTGTGCCCCGAGACTCACTCCTGAAGCACAGCTCCCCCTCAGCTTTCCCGCTGCTCTAAGGGAGCAGCAATTTACTGCTAGCCCACACCAGCTGCCGATAATTCCAACATCTTCACTCCTCCTCCAAATCCGTTCATAGCAGCTTGTATTTTGAGAGTACAGGGGAAGAATCTCCTCAAGAGATAACACATTGAAAATAAATGTTAGCTTCTATAAAAGGTACAAGCTTAAGTATGCCATGCCCACTGCATTTATTTAAGGATACAAGTTCCTTCAAGCAAAATGTCAATATTTTATTTCCTTCGAACTATGAAACTATGTTATTTTAGTTGAACATTAAAGCAAGTCTCTGGTTTTATTTGCTAATTGCAATAAACCTTCTCAAAGGAATGTGATTTGAAAGTTGTTTTAAATGCAGATGACACTGGATTTTGGTCTACAGAGTAAACCAGAAAAATGTTTGCTGACGGTTACTAGATTTACTTTCCCGAACTCCCCAAGTACTATGTTTTATGAAGGATCGTGTCGTTCAGTCATACTTGCACCTTGACAATGATAACTAGCATGGTGCCACGGAAACCGGAAAAATGCATTTAGGGTTGGGCCTATGCATCAGAGAACAGAATCAATCTTCCTAATTAACTGCAAATTAGCAATCCCAAAATGAGTGGGATCAACCTGTCTTCACTGGCCAAGAATCATGTTAAGTATATAGCTTCCTCTAAGTGCCTCTAAATTACATTTATGCCTGTATAAAGTAACATTCTTTTAATCTAATGCTGCATTAATGTCACTGATCTGAAAGTTATTGCACTGTTTCAAATTTCAGCAGATAGGTAGACAGATAGAAAGATAAACAAATTAATAGACAGTTACGGAGATAGCCTGATATTTTGTTTTTCAGGGCTCAGAGGAGCTCATAAATCACACTGAAGCTACAAACAAGGTACTAATTAGCATAAGTGTCTGGAAAGAAAAGTTTCTGTTAAATGGAGAAATTCTTTAAGGCCACTGAGCAGTAGCTATTAATAAAGATAAAAATAGTAAATGCAGAATGGAAGATAAAATGCAAAAATGGGACACAGTAGATATTTGATTAATTCCATCCCTAATGATCAAAATCTCCAAATAATGTTAGGCTAAAACTAACATTACTGATATACTGTTTTTACTCTTTAGGGTGTATGATCAAAAAGATCTTGGGTATTGTGTGAGTACAAAGGACTGACCTTGGGTGAATTAGCTTAATTAGTTAATGCTTGTAAAGCACTAGATGGGTGTTAAGTATTAATTAATTATTAATTATTATTGGGTAAAGATGGGATTTGGAATCCCATCGCTCATACATGTGCCCCATCCTCCATGCAAGAGCTTCATGGGGGCCTCACTGGTCTCTGCTTGCCTGCGTGTCTCACAAGTCTCAGCAGAGCTTGGCAGCCCCATTCCAAGGAGATGGAAATGGGGAGACATTAGGCACTTTGTCCTGGCGGCTGAGTGAAAACTTGGGTAGAGAGACCTCATTTTCAATTTTGTTAGTGTCTTGTTTTGTGAGTTGATGAGAGAACTTGCAGTTTTCAGCTAAGCCAAATTTTCAGTGTCAGTTCCGTAAGGAACTGATGCTCAAATGAATGTCCAAGTTTATCTGCATGTAATGTAAGATTCAAAATGCTTTTCTTTCAGTGCTGTTGTGAAACTACTTTTTTTTCCTTTGTCTTCTTTTGCCATTACCTCATAAAGGTCATTAACCTTATCTTTTATTATCATGATTTATACCATTTAATATTTAAAGTGAATAGTTAGTTTTAAATTACAGAGGATCCTTGACAAGCTCACAAAAAATACCTTCTTGAAATTATTCGGAGGTATCCTTCCCACTCACCTTTGCCCAGAGCTGTTCTTGATCAAATGCTGGTAATATTCATTTTAGGGTTTTTTCAGGGTTATTCAAATATTAGTTATTGTAAATCCCACTAATACACTGACTCTCAGGCTAATATTTTCCTTTCATTTTAGTATGATACATAACTATTGGTAAATGGCATTGAAAGGAATGTAACATTTAACTACGTTTCACTTCACATTAGCATTGTCCAATTTCTCATGTTTTAAATTTTTCTGCCTGACTGCAGCCTAGAAGAAAATACATGCTGGAATAATTATATGAACAATTTAGATTTAACATATTGAAAAGCAGAAGAGATCATGCCCGCCCATTTGTATTTTTTTCCCCCCTTTCTCCATGCTAGTCTGGAAGATGAGTAATTTCTCTCCTTAGAAGCATACCTAATAAACAAAGCTTTAATGCTTAGAAGGGAGTGAGGGGAGGAAAGCGCTTTATTACTACTGCTCAGATCAATACACAAAAATCTCAGGATGATAGGGTAATTAAAATACGCACAAAGTAATTCATCAACTTTCACTTGCCTTTTGAACCAGCTTTCTGATCCCTGATGTTTTTACTTGCAGGAATTCAAGGCAGCTCTCAGCCAGCATTTCCCACTTAGCTTACAGCCCTGGTTTTCATTCACAAACAAGAAATTGTGTTGGCCTTGCAACGCATATGCTTCATGTTTTTTCATCCCTTCCCTGCTCTTTGTCTGGTGTGAGATGCTAGCTAGCAGTGAAATTTACCTAAGAGCTAAGAAAAAGGGGAAAAAACAATCTGCGCTGTTTGACAAGTGAGAAGTTCAGCATCGACTCAATCACTGATAATTTTATGCTGCTGGTTATTACACTTGGATTGTTTTTAAGTGCTCCTATTAAAAAATGAAATAACCACTCCTGCTGTAATGAATAGACCAAAGAGTGTTTGAAACATTTTCATGATTAAAAATAATATTAGAATTTACTTTATCTTGTAGAAATGTCTCGTTTCAGTTGGGGGCTATGAGGAGCAGTGTTCGCACCACAGAGCACCACTTCCTGCACTCCCAGAGTCGACTGTTATGATAATTACCTTACTGGCATTCCTGTTTTGTTTCCCAGACCCCCAAATGTTTCTTTTCTAATGACAGGGCTCCAGTTGCGGCACTTAAAATGAACAGAATACTTCTTAGAAAGAATTCAATTCCATACTGATTAGCAAAAATTTTAAATATAACTTCAGTTGAGCTTGGTTATTGTTACAGGTAAGGACTGTGAATCACTGAAAGCAATGGAGTTAGGTCTTCATAGGAGTTGATTGTGTATTAATGTAGCATAAAGGCTAGGAAAGATTTATGCACTGAATAGGCTCAAGTTCCTGCAGAAGATTTAATCATATTTCTTTGCTTACACAAAACACAACCTCCCCTTGTTATTTATCATTTGCCCTGTAAATACCTGCTAGCCTATAAAATCCTCTGTTAGTATCTTGTGTTATGATGATGCGCAGGGTGTCAGCTAGGGATCAGTCTCTTTGTGCTAGGCTAAATGTACTGATCAAATAATAAAGTCCCCACCCAAAACCTTTCCCAATCTGCATATCAGACAGAGCTCACAGGGAGATGTGAGGGGGTGGTGGTGGTGGTTTGGGAGGATTAAGTAACAATAAAACAAACAATTTACCATAAAAAACAAGAGTCACTTGCCTAACCAAAGATAGATGGGAGTGATTTAAGGCACAGGTAGAGGCAAGATCTAAAGAAACATTTCAAAGAGTGTAAAGGTTAGTTTAAGATGGTTGGCAGGGAAGAATCTCTCCACACAAGATGGGGGACATAAGTACTACTACAGTGAAGGTGTAGTTCTTGATTTGATTTTCCAGTCACTAAAAAAATAAACCAGGTTACCAATGTCTAAGAGAGAAACACAAGCCTCTCCATGACGGCAGTCCAGACTTTCTACAGGAATTAAAAAAATATCTTTGCACTGTTTTTGTTGTTTTCCTAACCAATGGAGAGCCTTGGTGGCAATCACTGGTGCTCAAGGCTGCTCCTATCACCTTCAACTAGCCTTAGCAAGGTCTGTACAGTGGGACCACACTAGTAATCAGCCAGGTTTTTGGTGTTAAGCTAGCCACTCATTTCTAAGCAAAATTTTCAAGAAACCCAAAACTTTAAAAGCACCTTACACCATTGCAACTAACTAATTTCAACTAAAATGCAATTATTTCAATGAGACCTAGCTATATACACCTGGGACACTTCGAGCCTAAGTGACTTATGCAAATGTGCCTAGTTGATTTTCCATAGAACTTGAATTGCTAAGTCACCAAATACTTTAAAAAAACAACAAACTTGGGTTTTCCCCTCCTTCTTTTTCTTGCACAAGATGAAATACAATACTCAACAAATTTATGAAAGGAGACCAGATTAGGCAGTGTATTTCACAATTGCTAAAAACCAAACCAAATAATACCTGCCATTTATTGAACATCTTATCCTGAAAAATAATCCAGCTCAATTTCAGATTTTTTAAATTAAACATCCAAAATATTCACTCCTGGGATGAAATTAAGTATGAAAATTTCTACTCAGAATCTAGTTTTTTCAAAAAGTTATTGGTCACTGAAAATAGGTGCTGCTTATAATGAATGTGTCATCCACTATTGCTGTAATAGGAGCAACTAATGAATAACAGAATTATATTTGAAATGAATAAAAATGATGAAATTTGATGTGGCGAATATAGTATACATTCAGTAAGCAAGCTTTAAAAGAAATACAATCTTTATTGGAAGATAATCCATTCTAGCAGTAAACTCAAACCCACAATTTTTGCAGCCAAAAATAGCAACTTTGCTGACAGTCTTCTCCAAGCCTTAAAAGCAACAGACCATCACAGAAAATATATTTTTATTTCTGATAGCTCTCAGTTCCTGCATATAAAGACGAGGTTATTGTAGTAGTACCTAACATCACAAAGTATGACAGCATTATTATTGACGTTTTTAGATGGAATAACTGAGGCAGAAAGAAGTGACCTGCCTAAGCAGCTCAGAGACATAAGAAAAAAAATGCCCCATGTCTGTTGGGTCTCAGCACACAATTCACTTGGCTACACTGCCACTTTTTATGGCTGCTATCATGGATTACTTAATCTTAGCATTTGAAATTCTAGGATCTCAATAGGATAAATTCTATTTAATCGCAGAATACATCTTATGTATTTTCAATTTCCTTATTTAATACAAGTTTGATATCTTAAACATAAAGAACTTGTAGAAGTCAGAACAAAACCCATATAAACATTTTTGTGTTGCAAAGAATAGGAACTGTATTCTTCCATAATTATGAATTCTCTAGGAGACATCAAAATTTCCTCTCTTTAAGACCTTTTGATCTCAAGGATTTGCCAGACTATCCTTGTCTCTGAGTCTTATACTCTGTCATTGATCATGGATATGAACAGCCTGTTTTGAGGATGTAAGAAACATCATGCAGTGAAGTTCTGCTGGCACCAACTCCTCATTCTCGACTGACTCTCCTTCTTATAACTAGTGGAAATAAGCATGGAACCAATTCATGCAGTTCTGTACTCTGACAGACATCCTCTGATTTGAGCAAGGCCTGGCAGGAGCTCCTCTGTAGTGGAAGCAGTCACCGTTGTGGTGTGGGAGTTGTACCATTACTGAGCTTCCCTGCAACGCTGGGACAATGGGCTACCATGCATTTTGCTAACAGGTGGTACTTGTCCTGGTGAATCTGCTCCTATTCCTGGTGCTGGGAGGAGATTCTTGCAGCAGGATAGGATATGCAACACTTTATTCAAAGGCTGCACCTGACTCCATGTCCAGTTGTGAAAATTATGGGTGTGACTCTCCTCAACCTTTTCTCTGGTCCAAGCATTGTAATCAACACCATTTATTACACAAATGCTTTTGCATGGCATATAGAATTTTTTGTCTTAGAAATGAAAAATTTGACAGAAGCTGAGAAAAAAAAGGGAACCAACAATCCCCCAAGACCGTCTCCCTGCACCTCCCCCAATTACAAATTCCAAAGAGAAAAATGCTTATCTCCTCACATCCACGTTTGAACAATTCGCAAAGGGCTGACTGCCTTTACATCCAGCTCACCACACCAAGACCAGTATAACTGTAGATTGTGCTGAGGTGTAAGATGTGTCAAAAAATATTGCACTGAAAAAAGGACAGGTAAAACATCTGGACAAGGACCACATCCAGCCCAAATCTAGCCTCATAAGAAAATAAACCTGAATTCTCCATAGACCATGTTGTGTTTTGGCACTGCAAGTTCAGTATTATGGCCTAAGGGAATAGGAGAAATCGGAACCAAAAATCTCAAAGCAATATGCACTTGTTACAGAAATATTGCCTCAGACCCAGCTATGTGGCACTGTAACTATGAGCTAACATATTAAATTCTCCTTAATTCAACAAGTACTTGAGTAATACCTTTGCAAAAACTTTCACACTTGCTGTGTGTTTACTGAGCAAATGGAAAACACTAACTATAAGAGCACGCAGAGGAATAGTTTTACATCACATTCCCTCACAAACTCTCAGTTACTGTTTTCCTGAGATATCCCGTCTCAAAAATTGAAGTTTCTGTGTCCTCCTTGAAGCAGAGGTTGGGTTCATTTGCTCTGTGATGGACCAGAAGTTAGGGCACAGCAACAGTCTCAAGTAAGATAACTTGAAGTGTGAATATACTATATCAGCTGTTTCTTAGTAATGAGCTATGCATGCTCTCCAAAAGAGTAAATCAGAATTATCCCATCTTGAAGAGGTAAATTGTCTCAGAAATGCTGCATTTATCATGAAGAGTTAACACACATATAAGTAATTACCACAGAGTGGCTGTCAAGATAGAAATGCACATTATACTATTCTTCATGCTAGGTTGTGTGCCCATAAAACCTATTGTGGGACTCTCCTAGGACAGAAGAAAGAGAGATTGAGCCTGCTTTGCTGGCATTGTCACCTGTAGTATCTGGAATACAAACGTATTCAGGAAGTGGTGGATGAAGTAAAAGGTAAAAGGATTTCTCAGCTTTTTATTAGTTTGAGTCTTCAGATTCCAGAAGGGCCAAGATTTCACCTGACTGTGCTAAGAATGAGTTTTTTCTGATCTTATGTCTATTTCTATTGAGGATATGGGTAGACAATCATAAGCAAATGATATACTATTCCTCAATAAGTGAGAACTCATCAGCTAAGCCTCAGTAAGTGACTGCTAGTCTGAGCTCATTATACAGTAAAATATGTTTGCATATACCACTTCTTGGGGGATAAATATAAGAGATGTTGAGGAATGTACTGTCTAACCAGGCATCAAGTGTAAAAGACAAGTGAACAATGTGCATGGATCAATGTGGAGTGCTTTGGCAAAGGATATTATGGTCTCATGAACTCCTAACCCAAAGCTTGTTTTGGACTGAATGTTTGAGGATAAAAATTAAACAGAGACAGGACATCATTACCCTGACTTGGGGTAAGCAGACTTGGGCCCAGGTTAATCCTGAAAAATGTAAAACATTGGAGAGTCACTTCCACCAGCAGCAAAGAAAACTAGGTACTTTCATAGAACAGGTTAACCTGTGATCCAAACTGCCCTGTGAAATACTCTTCTCCATCTGTGTTGATTAGAATAGAGAAACAATACTCTTAATTTAAGTGCTCACTTAGCTGCTTAATGTCAGCTTGAATAAGAGTGGATGAGAACCACGAAAATTAACCAAAACCATAGGTTACATTTTGCAAGGTATTATGCGAGCTGTTATGTTGAGCTTAACGTAGAGTAGCAGAATTTTAATAATACAGTGTCAAACTGGGAGCTTCTCCTCATAAGCAAATAAAAAATTGACAAGCATTCTATCCTCCATGTCACCAGTTTACCGAGCCAGACAGAAGAAACATGGCAAAGGTAGGAAAGGTAAGAGCTAATCCCCACTTTGCAGCATTGAACCACCACAGTAAACTGTTTCTGGAGCTAAATGCGAGCTCAGCATAAAGAGATAAGTCAGAATCATTTCCCTGGGGACTAGCCTGCTGCAATCCAGAAGGACAATAGACAGGCAACAGGCAGTTAAGAGAGACAACAGCTAAGAAGGAAAGGCTGCACACTAAAGAAACCAGGGACTTACAACAATAACACATAGGGGTGGCACCTAAAATGAAATTGACATCAAAAGCCATAACAAGGAAACATTCACTCCCAGCTCATACACAGTATCTGAACAGAGCTGTGACAGAGCTAAACTGGCTTAACTACAAAACATCATCCAGAACACCCAGCCAGTACCATGGTAAAGGGGACTCCTGAATTGGAACTACCTTCATCTGGTGAGAAAAGATATAAAAAGAGTATAGACTTCCAGCATAAAACCAACCAACAGCATGAAGACAGCAGCAAAGCAGAAGAAAAAGGGAATATCCATAGAAATAAGATTTGAAGACCTGCCCAAAAGTCAGCACACTTGAGGTACTTTGATGTCTCAAAAGTTGTAGGAGACAGTAGGGGTGCCACATCTCCAGACTGAACTATATACTAGCAATTTCTGGTCCTCAGTTGAATGCTTGTTGGCATGAAAGTCACAACGGCCAGCAACTGTTAAAAACAAAAAGTAGTAACTCACTGAAACTCAGAGGAATAATCACTGGCTGTGAGCATAAAGAGTTTGGAGATGGCCCTAGGAAGTCATTCTGCATTACAGGTAGCATGAAGGCTAGTTGTTGCTGCAGAAGCTCTGCAAACAGCTCTTCTGATATACAACTAGACTAATTTGGGAAGGATTTTGTGTACCAGCACATAGTACATGAAACACCTATTAACTTCATTCATTGCCCAGCCAGGGCAGGGCTAAGCAATCTCCAACCATGCTGTGCAAGTGCTGCGTCATAATTCAGTCATCAGGAGGTGCTTACAGAGTCAGGAGCCATCAGCAAGCGCTGCTGCCTGAAGTCAAAGCGTATCACCTCTGTGACACATCAGAGCATCAAAGGCTCATAAAGAGAGTGCCCCCAGGCCACTCCCAAATTCAAGTCTTCTGTGTGGCAGTATTGCTAAACCACTGAGATAGCTTCACTTCAGCTGTCAGAACTGGGGTTCTTTTGCTGTCTGTGTGTAAAAACACCATTTTCAGGCTGTCTAAAAAAAAAATTATACAGGGAGTAGGGAGAAAGAAGTGCAAAATGATGCTTCCACCTCACATAGCAAACCTCTCAAACTAATCAGTCATAGGGGAGGCCAGGTGTCATTTTTGACATATTATTTAGCATCTCTCTCTTTGTTTTATTCTTTTCTAGACAGATGCTGTTTTACTAATTAAGGAAAATGAAATTTCCAGTGCTTGAAATTCAAGGGTGGCCTCCTCTGTGAGCCAGTTTCCCTGTTCTCCATGAACAATTTAAAAATAGAAACAAGTTGGGTTTGTTTTTTCGTTTCTTTTAATTGGTATCACTTTGTCTAGTGCACAAATGCACATGGATATAATTTAGTGAACTTCAGTCTTTCTCATGTGGCAAATTGATGGGAAAATTTTATTATGAGTAGAACAATGACTACAGGGAGTGAGGGAGAATCTTGGAGAACTACACATAATTCGGTTGACTAAATGTAATGCCTGCATTATATCAGTAGCTAATGAAAACAGTGCTGAACACTGGCAAAGCCTAAACATTTCTGATTCCAGCTCCTGTCAAAAGGCCACTCCATAAATCATACCTGAATTTTATTTAGTGTCAGGAGCCAGTAATCTGGCAGAGTGCAATGAGGTGTTTGGACCAAAAGATGTATACCGAGTCATGTGCTCCATAGCTTTGTAATCATGGGGTCACATAATCCATCTATGGATTTTAATAAGTAACTTATTATGCTCCCTTTAGTGTTAATTATTTTACACATCACTTGTTCCTGCTTTATTGACACAATTTAATATCTTTATCACATAAAATTACCAGTATAGCCAATCAGTATTTTTTATAAATGAGTAGCCTGTGGAGAGATTCTGTTATTTCTTTTTCATGCCAAAACCTAAAAGACACAACAGGGTCAGCATCACATTAGACCTTGATTATTTTTGAGATGCAGCCAGTCTCTACCAGCCTTGTTAGCAACAACAAGGTCAGAGTTGTTGATGATTTTGGTCAGCAATTTTCAACTGATTTTTCTTTTTTTACTTCTTTCCTTTATACACCTGAAGAGGGGTCAGATCCAAAACAGTCTGGGTTTCATTCTGCTAGCTGCAGTTAATCTGTAACACAATGCACAAATACCCTGCAGGAATGGGATCTAAATACCTAACCATCATCTGTCTAGAAAACAATATGACTCTTATTTATTTTAGTTAATGGAAAATGTTTTTTCTGATTCCAAAAGCTAGCCTTTTGTATCAAGTTTTCCGGTCTCTTTACAAATTGTGATGCTTACTTACATTTTAGAGAAATTTAATTAAAGCACATTCTCTTAAACATTTTAAAATAAAATAATAACACATTTTAATAGCATATAAAGTTTCCATCAAACCCATACCCCTTTAACTACCCATTCTGCAATAAAAATATATTCTTTTGTCCTCCCAACTGAGTATGAAGGCATGCGTTGCATTTCTTGGAGGAAGGTGAGTTTGATCAGTTTATTACTTTGAACCCTGGCTCATTCATTTTTCTCACAAGCATTTGAGCAATTTAATTTTGCTTCACGAATATTTGTTGATAAATTCTTTCCAAGTTCATCCACTTAGCAATAGAACACTGGTTTTTCAGATGGGGCAAGAGGGAGGAGTCTTTACTAATGTCTTCCTGCCTTACTTTGAACATTTGTGCTCTCAGACTCATACCTTTGCACCAAGCACTGCGCTCCAGCAGTCCCAGCAGAGGCAGGGTAGGCAGCAGCTATCCTAGAACTACTTATGTTAGGACTTTCATCCTACTTGGATTAGGGCTTGCATAAATTATCTATCAGGACTATATTCTTGTAGCTCCCTACCCTATTCCATTGCTGACTGGCTCATTAACACATTGACAATATATGAAGACAAGAACAACTGTTGCGCTACTTCAGAAATACGGGAGAAGTTAAAATTTCTTGTACTATCCCTTCCTCTCCTCCCCCAGACAGTCAGAAGGCTGAAGGAGTCCCTAATAGCAACTTTGCAAGCAAAGAATGACCAAATGTCCCCATAAAATATCATGATCAAAAATCATGCCATGTGGCTTAGACAACCAACAGAAAGATAGAAAAAGTGAATTGTGAAGCATGTGGGGAGCTGATTTTGCAAGCAGTCCCGGGCTCAAATTTATTTTCATAAAACACTCACTGAGTAATCAGCAAATGAATGAAAAAGCAAAAAACACCAACCCTGTCTGAATTAACTCCATATTGAGAAGAGATTTCTTTGCTCTATCCCTAATCACGTTTTTCCATTCTTGAGGGGAGGATGGCTACCCTCAAGCTGCTGGTCATGCTTCTTTTGATGCACCCCAGAGTACACTTGATTTCTGGGCTATGAGTTCCCAGTGCCAGCTCATGTTCCGCCCCTGATCCACCAGTACTCCTATATCCTTCTCTGCAGGGCTGCTCTCAATAGGTCAGGGTCCTCATGGGATTTCAGAATGGTGAAAAGCATTTCAGCCAAGATAGCTGATGCTGCTCTTCAGCAGCGCACCTCCCTTCACTGGCTTGAGAGAGAAACCACATCTTTTGGCAAGCACCTTGGAACAATGCTCTTTCTGAAATACAGGCCACTTCCTCTCATAAGTACTGTGCTGAAGCTACCATGATGATTTGTTAATATATTTATGTCTTCACCTGGGAACATTTGCCACATTTGCATTCTGCTTTCTTGAGATAAAAGGCTAATGCTAACTCATGGCACCACCACTCCCTCACTAAAAGCTGTTAAAGTTTCTTTGCTTATCAGTGTTTTTCAAGGAAGTTCACAACTTGAGAGGTCAGCTTTAAACAGATTGAAACATTAGCCTGTAGTGACAAATATAAAAGATAAGATATGTCTGGAAACACACGGAAAATATCTTTCCCTTGTTTACCTTGTGAGGCAGAAGAAGAGGGAATAAACCTGCTCATGTTCCCAACCAAATACTAGAACAAAGCAGGTCTCAGACAAGGGCTGGGACACAGCAGCAAGTCTGAACTACAAGAACAGTCAGCAACAATGACTATGAGTCACATACAAAGAAGGGAATATGTTTTCTACTACAATCACAATAAAACAATGTAGTAGGAAATGGAACTTGAACCAAGTGCAGCGAAAATGTTCTGAAATAGAAATTTTAAAGCAGTTTTTCTGTTTTCTCTGCTGATAGATTTTTGGGGTTTTTTTAAATCAAAGAAGGAAATCTGGATTTTTCACACTGGAAAGAAGATATGTTTCTCTCTTTGCTGGTAATCTCTGATATCTCCTGCAGAAGAACTTGGTCTATGACTAGGATATCCCCTCTCCTGCCATGCAAACTCTCCCATTCTGCTATTTTTCTATTTCCAAGGCTCTCCAAACCATGTGAAACTGCAGCAGATACAACCAAAATAAATCTCAAAAACTAATATTTTCATTTATGAACTGTGAGCTATTTGTACTAACAATATGATTTCACTGAGATGTGAGGTGTCAGGTAGGTATTACTAGACCCTTTTTCTTGCAGAGGCAAGAACTGAATTAAAGAGGAACTACCTCTCAGTGCAGTGACTTACATATTTCAAATCTCAAGGATAAGCCAAGGAGAGCTATTAGAGTATATCATGCTGGGAGAAATAAAAAAGCTTAACCTTTGGAAATTCTTCAATGAAAGGTCCAGGCCCAGTCCTATGTCCCTACATTCTCTCCCCTTGTTCTGTTTCAGGCTGGGACCTGTGGAGGGGACATGGATGAAGAGCTGTTCTCAATTCACAGGGGACCTGTTTGGGCGGAGATAGCTTAGCAGACCAGCATGACCAACTATCTAGAAAAAAATGACCCAGAAGAAGTGCCTCAGGAGTTAAAAAAAAGAAATGTAGAAGAGGAAGAAAATTCACCTTTATTTTGTGTTAGAGACTTAAATACGTGAACAAACTCACACGGTCAGACTATGTCATTATCAGAAACAAATTCCTTGTCTTCCAGGAGCTGCCTCAAGTAGTCCTTTCCTGGAAATCTCCAAGGAAAAACTCCCCCAAGAACAGCGAGGCAGCAGAGAGGCCCTGTGGCTGTATTCTGGAGTTCTCCCTCCTTTCCCTACCTACCCTGCAACTTGGCACTGTCTCGGCTAACACAAACAAACCTTCAAATATAAATAGTAAAATATTAACAACTTTCAGGCAGTTTCTTTTGGGTGAGCAGTAAAGACTTGGCAAACGTCTTCTCAAGCAAGCCCAGTGAGACTTATTGCTGTCACCGGGGAACAAGTCTCTGGCGAGTCCTTGCCTGCAGTGCTAGCCCAAGAGAAAGGGAATCTTTTAAATTAATCTAGGTGCAGAAAAGAAAACTAATGTGGGGGAGGGGAGATGTTTCCAACAGCTGATGTCTGGTGGAAAATATAGCGTGATAACAATATATTTCCTGATTACAGAATGCTTTCTGTAGGTTTGGTTTCACATTAAGGAAAAACCTGCCAAACAGAAAAGTGAGCAAATATGGTCTCTATTATAAATACTTCAGTGCAGAAGTGCAGAAAGAGAAACCTGTGCCCAGTGCATAGTTTTTAGACAGTGAGATTTATTACCCTCTCTCCTGATGGGTGGGAGAAGGATAATGAAAATCCCAATTATCAAGAGAAATGGAAAGCTTTGTTGTATATCTGAATAGGGCAATGAAATAATTGGTGATTTCTGAACAGGGGCTGCAGTGTATATACTGGGGATGACCACATTTCTCCTCCCTCCCCAATGAATCTGGCTACCTGCCTATTTTTGTGTGAGTTTATTTGAATTACACAAACTTGATGCATTCCTTTATTGTTCTTCATTAAATGCAATCAGGAATATGAATTAGATATGACAAAGCTTCAAATTAATACATATCCTGTGGTAATACAGAGGAGATCCTTATTTCCGACTTCCTTCACACAGTGAAATGATGATGCACAAAGGAGCTAATACAGTTGAACTTAAGGGGGTTTCCATTAAATCTCTACTCGAGCTGGCAGTCCTTTCTTTTCCCCTTTCCTCCCTGCTTTGTTGACTTTTAAAAGACTGTGGCTGTTATTTGCACAGTATTTCTGGAAACAGTATTACTTTGAACGAGGGTTACTCTTTCCAGAAATGCTTATCTGACACAGCAGGGGACGGAGAAATTGCAATTTTAGTGTCAGAATAGGCATTTCAACAATCGGTCCCAACACTTCTAAACACAGGAAGCTGGCAGTGCTGCCTCTCTTTCCAAACACAAGTGGTGCAGTTGCACACTCAGCGCTGATACATCCCGCTTCCTCCCACACCCCTAATTCCAGACACAGAGGCCTTTTTTTTTAACTTGCACCAGTATCCATCAGGAAAACTGTGCTAAAGCCAGTGATGTTTCACCAGCAAAAGCAAAACTGCAAGTTAGTGGAAAATCGAGTCTTTTTGAAATTCATTCAACTTACTGTACAATCTTTCTGGTTCAGCCTGAAGAACATGACTTTTGAAAGGGCTTCAGTCTGGCCTTCCTTCCTAGAGATGCAATTTTGCATCTGCAATCAGGTTAAACCACAATTTAATTACACTCATAAACCTTGCCAATTACACATCCAACTGTCTGGTTTGTGAAGCAGTTGGGTAGTTAGGTAACCACATATAGGACTTGCATTGAAAATGAACTTTGAGCTGGATACAAAAGTTAGTACAAAGAATTGAATGCTGTTTCAATTTTTCAATACTTTATGCTTGTCTCTGTCTTTTGGTTTTTATTTTCTATTTTCTGAAAGAAATGATGGTGTGACTGTGATGACAGGGAGGAAAACCATGAGCTCATCACATCTAGTAAGAGACAGAGCTAGCTAGACACACTACTTGGAATGAACTTGCTTATATTTGTTAATATCTTTAACAAGGATGTTTTTGATGGCTCATCCAAAATATCATGGTTGGAAGACAAAACACTAGTAAAGGAAATTTTCCCTGCAGGCTAGCCGGACTGGAAACTGCATGATACATTCACTAGCCACAGGTTTGCTAAGAAAAGGATTGTAAGGTACTACTACATGAAGTAATTTGAAAGTTGAAGCAATAAAATATAGTGTAAATAATTCAAATTTTGGAGAGAGTGGGGGCAGTTGAACTTGTCTTAAGTGGGTGGATCAAGCAGATCTATTATTGGCAGTGGAGGCTGCATCAGTAAAATTCATCTGAAACAAAATGTTTCTTCTTTAGACATGGTGACACTATGTAGAAATAGCATATTCACAAAGCAGCTTTTCATATTAAATTTATAAACATAAGAAATTGCTGACTAGAGACTTGGTTCATCAAGCCTTTTCTTTCAGTATACTTCATCCTCAGCTCCTTGGTTTATCACTATATCCTCCAGTCCTTTCTCTCCTGAGATAAAAATGTCCAGCTGTCTCCTAAACTCATTTAGATTACTTGCTTCACTGGCCAATTATTCCATATGTTTACTACTGTTTCAGGCAGAATTATGTTACTCAATTCCCAGTTTACTCTTGCTTTCCTAGATTTGCAACATGTTTCCAAGGTCTCAGACTACTGATTTTAAGAACTAATTGTTCATCTCTTGCATTGTTAAAAATGTATAGAAAATGTTAGTATCCTTAGCTCTTCCTTAGTGTTCTTAGATACAATTAGGTAAGTAGTCATCTTTTCTATGAACAACAGAGGCAGATCAAGGCTAAATCCATGTCTTTAGCTTTTTTTGCCTCCTGAGTTCATAGCCTCTTCTTTCAATGAGTCCCTCCAAGCTCCCAACCCAGAGAGGTGTCTACTGACTCCTTGGGACAGGGGCACTCCCTGAAACAAGTAGGTTCATCTCACAGACACTAACCATTTTCTTTTGCTTTGCCAGTGAGAACAGACCTATCCCTTCTGGGTTTTTGTGATAAATATTTTCTTAAAGGGATATCTCAAAGTTGATATATGAGAGAAAGTGCAGCGACTCCCAGATCACTTCTCATTTCATTATAGCACTTTTCACAATGCCCGTGTGGTATCTGTTACCTGTACATTTTCTGCTATCTGCTATACCTGTATGGTAGCTTCTGCAAATATCATTTGATGTTGCAACAGCAACTGAGATTTCTCATGCGAGTTACTGGTCCTGTTAACTTCCCCAAAATAGGAAGGGTTCCTTAGGTTTGAAGAAAGTGGGGACAACACATTCTCCTGCTTTGTAAGAAGGGATGATACTCTCCTTAGAAGCTTGTCTTTCAGCAAAGAGTGACACCTACATATAACTTCAGGTGGAATTTTTTTACCAATTGCTACAAATCAAACCGCATGGTTCAGTTCATGAACCTTTCATGAGCTAAACCCTGCAGCGTTTACACAGCATTACGAGACACATAATTAAAAAAAAAAAAATAGTTATTGCAACTGAAAGTCTACCATAAAATAGCATCTCCTCAAGAATCTGCCCAAGGGCTGAAGTCTGGCATTTGGTTTTGGCTCTGGCACTTTTCCCCAAAATCAGCAGGACTCCACCCTGTCTTAAATTTTACTTCTGGGTCTTGGTGACTGATCTTACTCCTGTTAGGGCTTCCTCATGAAACTTGTGAGGTTGGTTCTTTCCCCATTTACATAGTAAGCGTGAGAAGTAACACTGTTTGAGAAATATCCATCAGAAATGAACAATTCTTAACTTGCGGACTCTTAATTTTCCACTGCACGTTTTAATAATTTTCTGCAGAGGACAATTTAATCTATGGACACAAGGCTTGCTTTTTCACTTGTCTTCTGTGGATTTGCTCAAGCAAGACCCTTTCCAAGTCCTGGTTTACATATACTGAAAAACATTTCCCACAAAACTGAAAATACCAAGAAATTCTAGGGAAAATTCAGTGAAAATATTCTGAGAGAACATTTTTATGTTTTCCAGTCAGAAGCTATCCAGAATAAACCATCTGCTGCTTAACGTAAGCACAACCTTTGTAGTTAACAGTTGCTTTTTGGAAAAGATCAATAATATCCCAAGCAAGTGGTAAGTAAATATCTAAAAAAAGGTTTGCAACCTTTCTGATTTTCAAAGTTGTAAAACGTTTCCATTGAAGATGTGTAGTGAATTTATGTATGTGGAGTGAGCTGGAATCCTACTCAATTTTTATGGACTGCTCAGAAATAATCCAGAGGTTCCCAGATGGCAGACTACAGGTTGAAAACTACTGATCTACACATATCATTTGGATAATCCAAGTTTTTAATATTCAGCTAAACTTTAACATTGTCTAAATGGAAGTGAAAAAAAATCATGAATCAAGAAAATCATGAGCACTTTCTTTATTTGAGATTTGTCATATATGCCTAGATTAAGTGAATAATGATATAAAGCCTATAAGCAAATGCAAATTAAAAATAATTTAAAAGCTGAAAATGTATCTATCCAAAAGGTTGTGCAGAGACCCAAGGAAAGACACAGGTGAAAAAGACAGCTGAGTTTTTTCAATTTCAAATAAGGTTAACTTGGGAAAAAAACTTAAATTTTCTAATGCATGCTTCTAATATTTTCCTCAATTTCTAATTATTTTCTATAGGACCATGGCACTAGTCAAGTATAGCATTTAATCCTTGTTGCATTACCTCCATAAATTAATATTTTCTGTCTCCAAACAGGTATTCCTTTTGACATATTAATTTATTAAACCCAAACATATTCTCACTATATTTATTAAAAATAAATGAATCGGTGAATCAGTTAGTGAAGAGTTAATTTTTAAATTAGGAGCTATTTCTAAAGCTTACATTTCAGCTCCCGAAAAACCTAGAGTGTAGGGCTTCTTACCTGCTGTCAGAGTCCTCTCCTGTCTATCTTCTGCTGTCTATCTCCTATCTCCTCTCAGAAAAAGAAATATCATTCTATCCCTTCTCATTAAAACCAGTTATTCTTTCTAAAATGTTACCTGGACCTGGAAATGGCAAAGTCTGAATTTCAAAGTCATATCAGATATGTGAGCAGAATTCTTTTTAAAGTGTCTACACAAGTTACAGCATTAATAGTAAGTACTCTACAGTATACTAGCAATCTGGAGAAATGCCTAAATCTTTCACAAGTATTTTCTTTTTCCTTTACAGCTTTTACCTTCTCACTCGCACCACAATCTAACAGGGTGCTCAAGCATGGTGCCAGCTTCAAGCACATTAAGTATTCTCTCTGCGATATGTGCACGCAGTATTTTCAAATACAGCATCACACATACACATGCTCGAACCTGAACCTGTGTCTGGAAATGTGATTCCTGTACAAGTAGCTCTCCAGCCTGATTTCAGAAAAAACACTCTTATCTAGAAAAGACTTTTTAATCATATGCTTGAGCTTCATTCAAAACAATGAGAAGGATGTGTACAAGTGTCTAACTCTCGGAATACTAGAGCATGTGCTCCTTTGTTTAAAATAATTATGAAAAAAATTAATAATTTTGCTCTATTTTATCCTTTCTCTTCTATTTATTCTACTTGTCAATTTTCCTTCTATCTTTTTTCTGCTACAAATGCTTTAACAGACTGCAGCAATAATGCTTATAATATTCTTTCTCCTTCATTGACAATGTAAATTTTTAGCTTTTTTCTGCTCATTTTGCCTCATACATTCAGACCGGACTAGACTTGTTTTTATCAGTCTTGCCCCTTGCAATTTTTGCCTCACTTTGCAGCTCTGCTCATTTACAGTGGTTTCTTTGTCTTTCCATCAATTGAGATGTAAAAAGGGTAATTTAGGAAGGTGGGAGGATATGGAGTGGGAAGTGAGGATGAGGAAATCTTCTTCAAAAAGTTTTGCCTGTTTTTTACCTTGTCATGCAGCCTTATATAAAAGCAGCCTCTCCTGGCCATTGCAGGCCAGACTACTTTCTCCCCAGCATATTATAGATGACTTTTCAACAAATCAGTAAAGTCGTTGCTTAATTTTAGGTGCACACATAAATTGTATTATCTTTAATAATCACAAGTTGAAGATAAGCATAAACTGACATGATTTGCTAAGTAAGGATGAGCTTAACAATTGTTCTCAATATTCTTCATTAAATCTTGGCCTAAAGATTGGCCATACCAGTCTTCCACCCTGCTGGAAAGTATTCAAATATTTTGGTACTGTGTATTATCTACCCATGCCAACTAGTCTGATACCCATTTCTTGTTCTCTAAGGAACAGGCCAAGTTTCTGCCTTTAAGTCTGATCCTCGGGTGTGCCTGTCACTAAATCTTAGCTCAGCACAGTTGAACTGCAACTCTTTCAACAGCTGATCAAATGTGCATATCGTCAAAAGCAATGTAAGCTTCTGGTTTGAACCCACTTAATTATTTATTTTTAAATCGTGTATTTATTTTTAGAACAAAGGTGCTGGGCTATTCAAAATGTAATGTAGAAGCCTTTGAAACCTTTTAGCCTCCATTTTCTAGAAGAGTATAAAATAACAAGGCTACAGATGTGATATTCACTTAATTCCTATGGGGTAACACCTCCTTGGTATAAAATCCTAAACTATGGTTAATAAAGGTAAGGTTTCAAAGTACCGTAGAGTTCTCCATAACCTTGAGACACAAGGAGAAAGAGGTATGGCCGGGGCTGCCATCATTCATGTGGAAGCAGACCTAAGTCAACACTTGGTGCTAGCAGAAATTCTGCCTAGAATAACTGATAACATTTTGTGTGTAATTATCATTACTTTTACAACTCACTATGTTGACCACAACAGATCATATTTGCTTAGGTTTTTTGTGTGTCATTCCATGGAGATCAGTGCTGTAGAGCATTTGCTAACACACTGAAGAAA
>VZRN01007377.1:519998-557498 GCA_013397935.1 Dasyornis broadbenti | reverse complement strand
ATTTTTTCCCCCCTTCAACATCAGTGATTCTACGGCTTTTAAATGTGAAGTGGACTGTTTATCTGAAAGTGTGCTGGCAGACTGCCACCATATTTCTAAGATTAAAGAAAGGATTGAAAACAATCAGCTTTCTGAGGAACTGAAACCACGACAATATGTTTCTGATTAATTTACAAATACATGTATGTATTTAAGGCTAAACTATAGAACCAGAAAATTCCTACTAGTTAGTCTATCACAGGCATTCTTACACTTTATTAGAACAGACATCATATTGAAATAATAAGCATGGGAGGCCTTCATTTCTGCTTTGATCTATATTACTAAATGTCTGACTGGCTCAGATTTAAAATAAACTTTGGTATGTTTGCACTTGAAAACTGGAAAAAGACCACAAGTAATAATTTGTTGTCGGTTTCCATATTATCTTACTAAAAGTTATAGTTTAGTCTATACACTGCTGGATGCCAGGAGATGTTAGTCCAGTCACCCCTGCAGTGGCTAAACTTTCTGGTAGGAATACACATTCTAGTATGGTTGCAATGATGATAAGTCACTTCATCATCACGTAACTACCTGTGATAAATTAACAGCTTTACCTGCCTTGCAAATCTCTTGCAGGAGAGTGTCATTATAGCCTTGAATGCACAGGTATGCACTGAAGAAGGGGACCACAGGGCACCTTTTGCTCTGAACATCTAAGGGTTGGGGTTTCATGACCCAAACCCTGCCAAATGCATTGCAAATGTGAAGGCAAGGTTTTAAGCTGTTTAATGATGGCTTTTCAGTGTTGTCCTGTGTAATTTAAAGTGGGGGGTTTTTTTGGTGTAAATGTGATCAATTTGCTTCCAATAAATGAAGTGTCAATTATGCCCAGCATAGTTGGATTTGGTAGTAGACCTGGGAGTTTATGTATATGGAGGGAATAATTTTACTCAGACAGATGTTCACGTTATAGAATTTCATATAAGATTAGTTTATTTTGTTATTTAGAAAGCTAAATTCAGAGGAAGGAACAAAGAGGGGAGTTTCTAATAAGGAGAATCTAAATTATTCACCCTTAAAAAGCATAATGAGTACAAAATGCTAGGGCTTGTTCCAAAAGGCAGGATTAAAGAATACACTGACATCCTTTAACTTTTCTCAGCCTATTAAAAGCATTCCTTAATTGTCTGTTTAAACGTTAATCTCAGTAACAAATGAGTTAACACTCATAAAAAAAGAAAGAGCTTTGAAAATCTCACCACTTCTAAAAATTCCCATTCTACTGAGCATATCTCATCACTTTATTGCCAAGGTAACCATGAGTATCTCATGAACTCTTCAGTGTTACTGGATGGTCAAACAGCAGAGCCACAAGACACCTGGTCTGCTATCTTTCGATGACCAAGCCATGCCTCAGACAATGGACTGAGCTCCAAAATGGGTGCACTCTGATTATCTGTGAGACTGCAACTCTTTTAGGAAGCAGAGAAAGCACTTGCATTCCAGAATTTTCAACATTGAACAGAAAGTGGTATGAGCACATTCCCCTGACAGACTATGCATTGGTGGGGCTGCATTGAAATCATGGTCTAGTTACCCTAAGATATCACCCATCTCATCACATTAAAACCTTTTTAATATCTTAGCTATGTAATGCCACTCTAAATGGTGAAGGAGAAGAGGGACCTTCACACAGAGTACCACAGAACCAAGGTTACTAAGCATGCTTTTAGAAAAAAATTGAGGGTATCTCCTGAACCAAAAGCTTTTCAAACTTTAATGACACCTTACCTGTTTGATCTAGATCTCTTAGAATAATTATCCTTCTCTGTTATTTACATACATACTCCCAGACACATTTTAATGGTTCCCAAGCACTTATGCCTGCATTCTGAGCAGAAAGACTGTTCCTCTATCTCTGTTAATTCCCAGAGAAGACCATTCATGTTAAAAACGGTGAACACCTAATAAGGCACCTGGACAGACAGACTGAGCTGGGGAATCGGAGTTGTTGTGGAATATCTAGCACAAAACACGCCAGCACTCAGTAGCCCTAGGTCCTCCCTATCGATAAAGGATAGCCATACTTAACTGCTGGATAGTGCAGTGCTGATTTCAGCCATATTCCGCTAGTTGAACTAAGGCAAGGAGAAATTAAAAGGCAAAGCTAGAATAGATATGGAACAAGGGCCTAAATGCCCTGTCTCTACCACATTTCTGACTCTTACTTGTCTGATGCACAAAAGACTAGGAGGACCCACTTTTCTGTGTTTTGCCACTTTAAAGACATCAGGTAACACATTCAAAGAGACAAGCTGATGTGCTAAGGAAGTTCAATATACATGAGAGGGTTGCTGATGACATATGGCTGCTTTTAGAAACAACAAAAAAGAAAGATGACCAGATGTGTGGTTTGCAAAATGAAAGCTTGAGAAGCACATTTACAGGAAAAAAAAATAGATGTTCTAAGAAAGGGAAGAAATACGATTAATAAAGTAATATGCAGAACTGTGGTAGGAAAAATACCCATAATTGCAATGGACACAGAACAATGACAGAAAACTATATTCTTCAGTGTTGTAACACGAAAAACAATTTGTAATCTCTTACACAAAATTTTCCCCCTGAAAATTTTCCTTCAAGTAAATTAAAAGGAGCGTAAGTAACCCATAAAGTGATTTTGAAAATGGTGACTATTCACATGGACAAGAAAGGTGACAATGAGCATTATCACATAACAAATACAATTTGGCTCTATTTTCAGTGAAGAAGAATTGTGGTTTCTGATGAAAACATTAATATATGAATTACTCTTGTCCCAATTTCTTGCAAAGCTATAAAACATTTCAGGGGTTTTGATACATAAAAATAAACAGACACTTTGGCTCTGGTCTTTTAATTCTGAATTTTCAGGCAGTGAGTTCCATGAAAGTAGGATAAGTACTTGCAGGGTCTGACATAATGAATGGAGAAAAAAATCTATGGAGAAAATGGAAGAATATGTGATGGGGACAGTAGGAAATTTCATGATGCACTTTTTAAGGTAGCAACTAATTAAAAAAAATCCAAACAAAGCAACAAAAAAGAAAATGCAACAATTACTGCACTATAGAAGAATATGGTTGCTATTCATAAGACTCTAAAGCTAGCTGAGATAACTAAAAATATTTCTGTTGCAGTTGAGGGGCAGAATGAATTACAGACGGGAGAGACACTCAAAGCTTGACTTAAATTTTGCTGTTAGATTAAAAAGAGGTAAAATTGGTAGCTATGGAAAAGATTAAATTATAGGAGAGATTTTACAAATGCATTTTAGGTAACAAGAAAGTACTGGAGAGAGAGGAACAGTGATATTGGAATGATGGGTTTTCAGGTCAGTCTCCAGACATAAAGCACAATGCTTAGTAATAAAACCAAACAGTATTACAGCAATTTTCTTCTCCTAGATATTATATGAGATCTTCTAGATGTTTGGATATAAAATCCTATTTCCATTGAGTCAGTAAGAGTTTTGCCATTATATTCCTTAGAATTTGATTTGAAGCCTAATTTAAGAAACTTAACCTTTCAGTAAACATACCAAAATGTTACTTTAAGCTTCTTAAATGCAAAATCCATATTTCAGACAAATATTTAAGAGTTGTCTGTAATATCTCACAACTGTTGAAGAAAAAGACTGAAAGGACAATATGGAATGCATATTAGAACAAACAGATATACCCCAGAAAGAATTAAAATTAAAGACAATACTTGAAGACCAAAATCTGCAATGAAGCCAAGAGAGAGAGTCTTTCAAACCACTAAACAATCAGTATGGTAAAGTAGTCTCAGAAATAATGAAGGTAAACAAAAATAAAAATACTGTAAATGCTGAAGTAAAAATCATAGTGAGAAGGTCTTAAACTGATGAACAAAATTAAGCTGGAAAATGGAAAGCTTACTTCTAAATAGTTCTCTCTCTTATTTAGAATGAAGTGTCTTGTCAAGTTCTGCTTTGTTAATCTCCTGAGAAAAGACCTGGAGCAAATATGGGAGGGGTGAGAAAACCTTATTTAATGTGAGTTAAGAAAATAATCAGCACTACTAAAAATAGTGTCCCTTTAATTAATATCAGAAGGCAGAACCGTGTCCCCTTTAATGGCTTGGCAAAGTGGAACTGTCTGGTGAGCCCTAGATTATTCTCCTTCAAAATGTGAATCTTTACCTATTGGCAGGCTTATCAGAAATCTCTATTTATGCTAAAGATCAGCCACACCAGCACAATTTGGATGCAAATATCCACTCCTGACCTTATATGGTCACTGGTTTTGATGTAAGGTACTCCAAACAAAGGGTTGTACCAGATCCAGGTATATGACAGTTCTCAAATTTTACATTTATTCATTTCCACAATGTTTTTTCATGCTTACCTAAATTACTGGCTCTGACTGAGGCAGATGATCATTTAATACCAGATCTTTTTACTTAGACTTTCCAATTTGGAGTAGGAATTTGTGAGTCACATAGACGTTTAGGAATGGAAACAGCATTAAATATTAAACATTGGTCCTCACACAGTATGGTTACAACTGTCTTTGATGGTTAAGCCATCTCACTGAACAATTCTTTTTTCAAGATTGGATAAGCTAAAGAACCTCAGATTATATGTTTGAAAAGTTCAGGACCACATAAGGATTTTCACAAATCTGGTCCCAAACAATCCCAGTGCTCCGCTTTGCAATATTCTCGGGGAATCAGTTCCTACAGGGCTGATTTAATTGAATTTGAACCCCTGTCTAACCTATGGAGCTGGTTCTTTTTTGATTGCCCTAAACCAAATTCTTACAGAAAATGGTTTACAAATGCATTATGAAAGAATGCAGGGTTCACAAAGCCATAAAGATAAAGCCCAGTTTCATTTTTTTCTGCACTATAGACAGGATTTACAATTGATAGGAAAAACCCCCATGTTCACGATGAATGATAATGGGCAAGGAACTAGTATATTCAATCAGTAGCTGGCTTCTGCTAGCTGGGATAGAGAACTGCATAAATCAAGGATTCAGGGAAACACAGAATAGGGATAATATAACATCTAAATGAGAACAAACATGGCTGCACAAAGATGAAAAACCTTAAATACCCAAGAAGCAGAAATATTTTCTTAATGATTTCAAAGGAAAGGATGATTCAGAATTAATCTGATATAAACATGTAAAACCCCAGAAGCATGAGTGTAAAATAGATCCCCATCCTGTAAAAGAGTAACATATTGTGGTCTATTTAGTGAAGTATCCATTGCTGAATGTCCAGAAGACTTTTCTGAACTTCAGCAATACATTGCAAAGCCTAATTTAATGAGGAAGGCAACATGGATTTATGACAGCAAGGTCTTTCTTAATTAACTTCCTAGTGTTGTTAAATAATGTTATCACCAGAGCAGAGGAATGGAAATGCCATAGATATTATCTCTTTCAGTTTTATTACAGCACTTGATATAATTTCAGATTAAAGACTATAAAGCAGGAAAATGTCTCATAAACAAGTAACAACAAGTGGTGGGTTAAGCTGTGAAGATGAGGAGACTCTTCGCACTTTTATATGTAATTGAGTTAAGCAACAATATTAGATAAAGCTAGAAATACAAAAGATTCATGCACTGTTAGGCATGAAAGGTATGCTAAAGGGCCAACCTACCACCCCACAAAGGCAACAGAAGTTCTCTGAAGACTTCAATGAAAGCTGGATTGTAAATTTATTAGCCTTTACTGATTAATATAGAAAGACTTTTTTTCCTGAGATGCAGATGCTGTTACGTAAATTGTGAAAAAAGGGTATAGAAAGTTGTGATCAATGTTTTCTGAAATATCTTGGTATAGTACATGAATGAAAGTATCAAGGACAAAAATGTGTATTGTTATCTCCCTCACCATCACCTTGCTGGATCAAAGTTCAAGCTTTGTTAGAGGTCTTTAGTTTAATCCCTGATCCTCCAGGTTCTGCTGTTTTGTGGGTCTTGGGCTCATCTTTTACTTCTTCTTTAATTTGGAGCTGTTGTGCACCCATCAGGCTAAATAAAATCAACAAAATTCAATAAGACGTCTTAATTTTTTACTTTACTACACAGGTGGAAGCAGCAGGGTGAACCACATCAGAAATGTGATACTAAATACTCTGAAACCTGCAGAACATAGGCACAGGTTAAGCCACAAGTATGGAGATTAAAACCTACCATTTATTTGACAAGAATTAGGTACTGATACTGCAAAAATTGCTATACATCTATCATAAAAGAAAAGCTAAGCTACCCAGAACTGATGTCTTCAGCACCAAAACTTATAAACCAAGAGAATGATGCAACTGACTTGGAAAACTAATGCTATGATTTAATCTGTGTTGTGTTAGAAACGGAAAGTTAGATTTTTTAAACATATTTTGTGCCACATTCTGGCAGTGATACTTACACAGTGCTATTAAGCAGCATTTTATCCCATCTGGGAACCCTTTGAGTTTCATTGGGTTACACACAGAATAAAATACTAATCAGCACAAGTAAGGTCTGGCTCTGAGTTTGGCTCATAGACAGAGGACTGGAGAGAGAACTTTGTTTTGGTTAGTCTCTGAGTAGGAGACTTTGAATTTCCTTTTTACCTAAGCTACATCTGCTGAGCTAGTTTATTACAAAAGAAATGGGAACTATGGCAATACATAGCTCCAAGTGTCTCCCATTCATACCATAAATATGTGAGGCCATGGCTCTGGGCAAGCTTTTCAACACATTCAGTAGCAGGATTTGATAGAATGCAACAGCTAACTCTCATTGCACCTCTTAATTTGCTTGCTGGAACTTGGCAATTTACCTTTCAAGAGCCACAGACCAAGTGGATATCTGTTTGGCACACACAAAAGTTCTTTTCAGGGATCTAGTGAAAGGGTAAGGTATGGACTGCAGCTTAATGAAGTTATAAGCTAGTGACATATTTTGCCAGAAAATATTCATGATCTACTAAAAGGAAAGAAAACTAGTCATCACAAAATAAAGGTTTATGTTTTAGTTTTTAATGTACGTAGTTTAATTTGTATTTAGCTGTTTTTTTATATATAGACACACACACACACACACACATATATATATGTATACACACACACTGAATCTGCAAGGCAAAGGCAATGGCTGCAACAACTTTTGTAGTACAAAGACACCACATTAATAGTGTAACCCTGAACCATTCACAGTTAAGGCCAGGTTTATTTAGGAGTTCATCTGAGTTTTGGCAAATGTTGTAACCCTTTCGGTTGCAGTGCTGCAATCGATGCTTTCATGTGGCAGCTCGATGAAACTGCTGTGGTTCAGGCTGAGTCTCACAGTACGTCTGAACCCAAAACCTCAAAGATGAACTCTAAGCAATGACTTTACATAAATTTACAAACATTTCCAAAATTCTGCGAAGGGAAAGTGCAGCCGAGGTCTTCAAAGGATATCTACTTTCCAAAGCATATGTAGATTCTGGTTGCTAATTTTCCAAGTCCAGAAGGGAAGACTATTATGCTCTCCTCTTTCTGGAAAGGCCTCTTTTCCGCATCTGAATAGAATTGCCAACACAAGTTCGCAATTTCTACACCAGCAACTTGTGTACAGGGTTTTGAAATTCCTGCAGAACCAAGACCTGGAGACTTGTCTCTTTGAGGAGACAGGAGCTTGTAACAGGTGATGGGAAGTATTAAGGGGATGTTAGTAGTCAGCATTGATATATCCAGCTACTGGTGCCTGTTATGAAGTTTAGAGCAGAAGTCATGACATCTTATAGTTTTGGGAGTGGGAGGATGAGGGCTTTGAATTGAAATGGCCCTTTTGGACACGGGTTTCTAGAATATGGGCCTAAAAAGAATAAAGCATCTGAAAAAGTATTATGCCTGATTTGAAGCATTTATTAGTGCTCATGTCTCTTCTTTAAAGAGATATGATTATGGTTACATTTAAATTTAATCAGCTTCTGAAGGGCAGCTCTGGTATGTGAGGTGAGATGGCAAGCACATGGAAGAGCAAGTAGCTTTGCAATGTGTGTTTAAGGTCAAGAGAAACAGGGATGATAATGCAGCAAGATATAGGCTTTATTTTAGCAAAGGATTTAGCTCCATCTCAGGAAGACAACTTGGAACAGAAAAGTGAATCTGGGGAAGTGAGAGTAAAAGGTAGCTGAGGAGCAGAGAAGGGCTCTAGAGCAAGAAGTCTGGGTGTTGGGAAGCCCCACAGTCAGAGGGACTGAAAGGTTGGTTTTCAGCAGGGCTGAGGCGGGAATGCTGGAAAAGGAAGTATTATCAAATCACATTAGGGTTTGACCAACACCTGGGCATCTCTGGTTTGTTTCAGAATTCCTCTGCAGAGTTTGAATTAATTTATTGATAAGCCTCAGATTTTACAAAGTATTAAAAGGCCTCTGGAAATTACTGCAGATGGTTTATAATCTCAGTTATTTGGGTCTTGCATTTTTTTTTTCCATTTCTATTTGTATTTGCACCACTTGCCAGTAGTCTTAGGTGCAACAATATATACAACACATTGATGTTCTGCCTACCACTACCACTGAGCACAATATGCTGATTTCCCTAGGCTTAAAACGGAAAAAGCATGAAAACACAGATACAGACACAACCCATCACATACATGCTTTAGGAAACAGTAGATAGCAACATCTGCCATAGATCTGTAACATTTAAAAAATATTTGCTAGGAAAATGTTAAAAGAATGTATAATATTTACACATTAAAAAAGTCTTGATCCAAAGTGGTGGGGTTTTTTTCAGAAATGTGTACTGTTTTACTATGTGGCTGGTGCCCTGAGCTACCGTTAATCTGAAAAGAAGCAAGAAGTATTTGGTGCCACCACAGAAATATTTAGGGACCTAAAGCCAAAGCTATGTATGATTAAACAGAATAGGGGTTAGGTGGCTAATTCACCTGATTGCAGTGGGAGCTGGGCACGCAATGTATTTAGTTACTTTTGACAATTGGACAGGCTTTCATCTGCATTTTTAGTTGCTGAAATGCATTTAAGATCTGATTTAATAGAACCTGTTGACCTTTCCATGTAAGCTTGGATGCCCTCCTCAGAGACCACCATCTTGCTGAACATCCAGAGCACAGCTATCCACTACCACTAAGAGAAAATAATCTGTCAGTGTTTTGGGAGCTTGTAGAGCCCTCACAAACCCTTAAGAAATTTGGCAACTTAAAATGAAAGCCAAGCAATTTACTTGATCTTTTACTGCCCATTTCTTCTGGGTAGCTTTTTAATAAAATCTCCTTACAATCAATAAAATATATTTATAACAAAGTACCACACTCCTACCAACAATCTGCAAGCTGGTGCATACACTTCACGGCTTATAAACTGACACACTGTAATAGCTGCACAGTTTTTAGCAGCTGTCTCTCACACCATGTGTCCTGCCCAAGTGGAGACTGAGATTCAGACATGGTGTTCAAACACTGGGATTATCCTGTAATTTTCTGAATAGATGGCAACCATATGATAATTAATTCCCTAAAACCAAGCAGGGAGAAACAGCTGAAGAGGGGAAGGTTTTTTACATTGCAAAGAAGATGCAATACCCAGGGGGCTTTCAGATATTCTGGACGTGGGTATAGACAGGATAAGAACTTCAATAGTAAACAGATAAATTGATACTCTGTTCCTACCCACACTTCAGTTTTGGAAATGATGTGTGACTTTCACAGCAAACAGCAGGTGATTATGCACATCCATCCTTATACTTGACTCTAAAAGCATTTATGAAAAAAAGGAGTCCAGAAATCTGAATTCTATACTGATTTAAAAGAATGAATCCCCTTCTTTCTTTTTACCTGAATGAGGTTAAAAATATCCTCTCCTGCAAACTGCAGAAAGATCTTTTAGAGCTTGGGCCTCTACCTCAATCCATTCCACATAGAAACAGTGGTATGCTTTTAAAATTTTTTTTTCATCCTTGAAAATCCTATTCTTTCCATCTTTGTTATTAACTTTACTGGCTCTGCAAAGTAAGTTGACATAAGGTCACTCGTCCCAAAAGCGACCACCAAAAGTTATCACAGACCCTCTTACAAGGTTTTAGCTCTGTGCCTTAAATGGAGGTGAAGAAGAAAGATTTTGGCCTTTACTTACAAGCAATACTAAGATGGTGCAATTTGCATCTCTTTTATGCAGGAACAAAAGTTTTGAGTAATCTTAATCTATATGCTGTTTTCTTGGCTTTCTAGCCACAGTTGAGTTGGCTCATCTAGTTACTGGAAATAAGAACTGACTCTCAGTAAATCACTTGATTTGCATAACATACCTGCTTTTCACAAACAGTGATTTCCTCAACAAAATGTTAACAAGTTGACTTATTCTTTCTTTTATTTCACTTTTTGATAGTACATAGTGGTGAAGTTGGCAGATCTCCTTTACCAGTTTTAAAATTTTCATATTCTGTTGGAATTCAGAGGAAAAGTTGAAAGTTTTGTTCTTGGTTTACTAAAGACTTGTGCCATTTTCATGTTTAGCTTGAGAAACTTTCAAGTAAATTAAGTTAAAGAATTACCATAACTTAATATTTGTGTGTATTTAGAATACTTTTGAGACAGTAATGACAAATGTCTTCATGAATGTTAGGGAATACAAGCAGTGAAAGCCTTACTACATCACTCCCTGGAAGAAGAAAGCAAGAAAGGAAAAAAGAAGCTAATTTTGGGTGGATAAAGGGAGACCTAGAGATACCTAGTGCCTGGCCCAATGTCATATGAGAGGAATAACACACAGCTAATGACAGAACTCAGAGATGAGCTTACAGAATATAGCAGTAAGTTTCTGCATCAAGAAAAGACACCTTAATCAGCAATCAGATTTTTAAGAGCACAGGGAGGGTAGTCAAAACCCTCTAATTTTATAAGACAGGCGCTTAAGATCTATGACTGATAAATGAATGATGGATGATATTTCTCCAGCTACAAAAGGTAGTACTTGCATTTCTTTTGAGTACAGAATAATTCCTGGAATAGTAAAACAAACAGAAAGAATTAGGACACTTTGGAAGGACTGACATTACGGCTGATTTTCAAAGAAACTTTAGGTTTAGGGGTGCGAATCCCATCAAAACAAAATAAGAAATGGGTGTCAAACTCCCTGAGGCCTCATTGAAATTCTCAGCTCATATCACTGCAACTGATTGCATAGGAACACAAATTAGAGTTAAAATGGAATTTAATTCTATCGTGTACATATGCTCATTTTTTCCTGCTATCATTCATTCATTGCATTATTTTAAATGCACCTTTCATTCAGTGATTTGCAGTAACAAAACAACCACAGAGAAAACACTCTTCCTTCCAAAACCCCCCAAATCCTAAAATTTTAAAAAGGAATAATAAACAATGGACCGCAGCATTAAGTGCCTTGAATTGACACCGTTTCTCTGCCAATTTAAACTAGCTGAGTACATGGCCTCCTGTCTTTTTGTGTTTTCCGAGGTTATTCTCATCAGCACCTGCACAGTAAATAAAGGTAAAAGTGCAACAAAATAGACTCAGACATATCAGCGAATGAGGAGCTCTGCTTCCCATATACATTAGTGAACTTTTCTCCTGACAAACAGGCTATCACCGTATAATGGGCTTTTCCTGAAGTTTACTGCGGCACTGTTTATAATAACATTGCATCCAGCCTGCCTTGTTGGTACTTTTGCATTGCAGGGTAACAGTTCTGAGGTGGCAGCAAACAGCTTCCGTGCTTGTGTCAGGAGAAATAAAACTGTTATTATTTCATACACTTCAGAGGCCACACTCGAACTCAGCAGCTCTGCAGAGCTGTTGTGAACAGAAAGCTCTGCTGTAGAACACCGGGCTGCCCCCTCAACAATAAACCGTCTTCTCTCCCCTCCGTGTTTGGCTTGCCGCCAGTTGCCCATTTGCTTTACACCATCAATTTATATTCACTGAGATGGTGTAAGGTTCTAGAACAGCACTGATTATCAAATCTGCCTGCCAAACATATGAGCAGTAAAAGCTGGTCTTCCAGAGTCCTACATGTATCATCCAAGGGCCCGATCCTGCAAGCTCCCCCAACAGGGAGCAGTGCTCAGATCAGCCAAAGTCAACAGAGCCCTGAATTCTCAGCAGCAAATGCCACTGCTAGGAAAAAGTGCTAGTGGGCTGAAGTCCTCGATGGCTTGGCTTTCCTGCACAGAGTTTTAAAGGAGTGATTTTCAACAACCCCACCGTGGCATAAGCCCCGTTGGAGTCATTGGAGAGAGCTTGTAACTTTTGTCACATATTTTGTTACTATTTCATTCAGCAGCAATTTGCCAGATGATACTATCTCTTCTGGTATATGTGACACAGTTTTTAAAAAGCCTTTAGAATAGCCATGCAGCCACTCATTTCTTGCTAATCCCAAAAATTGAAAAGCCAAAAGGCTCACCTTCTTACCCCTTCCCGCATCCAAAACAATCCAACATCAGGGTTCAAAAAAGTTAAAAATTGTGACATTTTAGAAAAAGACTTTAAAAGGAATACACAGGCTGATCTTTATTTGCCATTAAAGTCTAAGAAGCACGCAATTCTGGCTTCCAAACTTTCTATTTAATCACAAGGTCTAGGAATTTACTTATTTAAATGGAAGCTTATATTCTCAGAGGAAAGAAAAAACAGTATTTACAGCTGGGACGGTTCTTCAGAAAGACACCAAATGTCATGAGAGCAGCATTCAGGAGGACTGAAAACACTGCATTAACAATGGATTTTAGCAAATTAATTAGCCTTGCCCATTTTAATTTTTCTTTCACAATGCTTTAAGCTTGTGAGAATCAGCCACAATGGGTTTTGTTCATAAGTTACTTTGCATCTAAAAAGAATTAGAATATTTCATGCTTTCTTTTCCAAGTGGTCATATATTGGTAATCCTAATTTGGATCCTTTCGCCTCATGTGCAATTAGTTCTCACTGAAGCCGATAGACGTCATTCATACGTAAGGAAAGTGGGATGGAGCTTTAATGAGTGGGAAGTAAATGTAACAATGAAATAGCTAATGAAGAGGTTTTACAGAAACAATACAGCTTTCTGGATTTGAAACACACCAGCAGAGATAAATACATCTACCTACTCTTTACTTAAGAGCTATAATATTGGGCTCACTTAATGCATTCAAAAGTATGCATGCATTTTCCAAATGTTTCCTAGCTATATTAATCACATCTCAATCCTAAAACGAACTCTGTGCAAGAAGACTTATGCACATCCATAGTGTTATCTGCAAGATTACAGCCTTTATTGCTGACTATTTGTAAATAAGGATAAAAGTCAGCGTAGGCATCTCTTCAAATGCAGCTTTAAAATACCATATGTCCTTATGCTTGTGTTATGTGATGAAACCTGACAGATCAAAGGACCAGATTTCCCACTCTACATTGATTATTTACTATCATTCATTTTCATGCATTTTAATATGTGGTATCTACATTTAGGTTCTTGAGAGCCAGAGAGAATTCAAGCTGCAGTACTTGGATCCAGACTCTGAACTTCACATAGCTTGGGGATCTGGCATTTTGGTTCAGCTTTTTCATTATGTAAACAACAGTGTATGTCAGATGAAGTCCATACTGTCTTCAAATGTGCTCAAGCTGTCTTACCCCTTTTCTCCTCTCCAATCTATTCACCTTTTCCCCTCAAAAAAGGAAAAAAAAAATCATTTCATGGCTAGAAATTCATAACAGATTTTGACTGCAGGCATCAATCCTTCAAATCACTGTGTAAGTCAGTGGCAGGCCATGTTGTCTTTCTAAACGTAAACTAACAGAGTGACCTGATAGAGACAACAAAAGGGCTTCTGACACCTCGTTTATTGCCCAGTCATAAATTCATAAAGGGATGTATACTATCACCAATTGGTAAGTTTGCTAGATAAACATCAACGCCAATTTAATGGCTTGCGTACACATTGTAAACCAGGGAATCTTTATACAAAGAAATCAGATAAATCAAACATGAGCTGAGTCTTAGAGGAAAGCAATTAAAGCTTTAAGGTAAGGTTGCTGAGGGAAGGCCCTATATCACATTATAGTGTATAATAGAAAATATGTTAACATGGAGTACAGTATGTGAAATTAAATTAATTAGTAATATAAAACACTTCTAAAGCAGCATGTCCATTGACAGATAAATAGATAACACGTAAGAGATAAATAACCCATTCAGAGATCTCAGCTCTTTTTTTATCAAAGAGAAGAAATGAGAAAAGAAATCAAACTTCCTAAAAGACAGAGGTGATAAAAGCATAGCTAAAATAGACGTTTTAAAGCCAACTTGTTCGCCCCAGGCCAGTGATTGAAAAGAAAAAGCATAGCTGGACCATAAAAAACCTATTGGACCATATTTCATTTGCTATAGTATATTTAAATGTTTCACTGCACACCAATTTAAATCTAGTGCCTTACAGGCTGGTATAAAATACCTCAAGCTGTACTACTTTCTGAGCAACTGTAAAGAACCTTTCTTTCAGAGACACTTCTTACAGATACCTCACAGAGTCTTTCTTAGGGTTAGAAATATACTTAAGGCTAAATGGGCTTAATTTTTTCTGCTTCTTTTCCCCCCTACCAAAACAAACACATGATCTTCTGTTAGGATTAAGGACTCTTAGCACGATACAGACTGGACCAAGAGGAGCTCCCAGAGCCCACACACAAAAGTTTAACATGTTCTCTACACTCCAGACAAGACTTTTGTACCATGTATGACTCTCCATGTAGAGCAAAGGCTGGAGGTGTCTATTTGTACTTTCTGGCACGCAACTGGCACAATTCAAGGAACCATTCAATTAATTGCGTACAAAATCCATAGCTGCCTGTTACTCTTCACTGATTGTTTCTGTGTATCTCTCTTCTAAGCTTCTACCAGTTTCCCAAAAACCTTTCCAGTTCCACCTGTGATGGTAACATACTGCTGACATCTGAGCACTTCTCTCATTCCAATTTGCCAGATTAAAGAATATGATCGCACAGAACCTGGGACAACACTACTTCCCTCAGGTTATATTATGGTCACTTCCCAGCTGAGTGTCTCTCATTTCTGAGGTAAATGGCTTCGTAAGTTTTCTGGGATCCCCATGGATACACCAAGCATTTGCAAATTACAGGCACATCTTTGGTTATCCAGACTCTAATGTCAAGGATCTCAGGTTTTTGTCTATGGCACCCAATATGCTGAAGTATCATTTGCTCCCCACCATCTGAATTAGGTGAGCAATGCAGAAGTTACTGTGTGAATTCACAGTCACCTTGATGCCTGTTCCAGTGTGGAACTTGCTATCCAGAGGAAAATAAGTTTTGTTTTGGTGAAAGCAGGCTTCACCTCCACAGTGATAGGTGGCTACATGTTAGCCATGATACTACAAAATGCTTTTAAATCCTCCCTATGGGAAATGTATCATCCCCATTTCTGTACAAAAGGAGTCGGGTATGGGACGTAAGGGTAAGTATTCTAAATATATGTCAAAATGTGCTGTTTCTCCAGCAGCCTCAAAAGTGTGCATCATTGCTTTAATACAGATGCTTAGAGTTTGTGTCAGTTAGATTTGTCTGGATGCAACAGAAAAACATATAACCTGTAGCTCTCTTGTAAATGAGAATGCAAAGCCAGTATTCACCTGCTGGAAATTCTGACACTGCAGAGGGGCACTCGGTCAGCATATTATAAAAAAGCAGAAGTTAGTAACACATCCAAGGGTGAAGGGAGAGGGCACAGGACATACTTCAAATGAGTAAATCACGCTAACATTACAATGCAAATTTTAAAAGCATTTTGAGCAAGTTAGATACAGAAATTAAAGCTGCCCTCAGGCAACTTTAATTTACGTGACTGGGTGATTTGCTATCACTATGTAACTGCCAAAGCCTCACTACATTTGGCAACATCACAGAAGTAACCTTCCCATGCAGGCAAATCACTCACTAGTAACATCTGCGCTGAAATAACCTGTGTAAGCATTTAAATATGAGGAGTGCATTTAAAGACAAATTTTGTCCTCATAAGCAGTGCTACAAATCTGCAGCAACTTACTACCAGTCCTTTTCTTCCTGGTTTCTGGAAAACGACTCCTACAATTTGTCCTTTCAGTTTATTTTGGACAGAACAGGTATTCCTCTTGTAAGACACTATTGCCATTTGCTAAACTTTGCTTTCTGCATTGATATTTAGTCTGCAGAATATTTGCCCAAGCCTCAATTATTTTGGAAAGTTTTAGCAAAAATGATTCAGCCATTTCTGAAAATGAAATTAAAGAAAAATATTGGTATGTTGTTTCTTGCTATATTTAATTGAGGAGAATGCGCTTCGGAACAGAAGCATAACATTTGGAGAAGGGATGGCCCTGCTCTTGGGGATGTGCCTTTTGCCATCTCTTTGAAAATCCACCCACATTTGGCCAAGCTATAAACCTTTGAAAATTTTCAATTAGCACTAGTTTAGTAAAGACATTTAAGAGTTTGTCAGCTAAATTCTTCAAAGACTCCATCTGTACTGAACATGCTCCAGCCCGTACATGCTGGCATCTGCAGCACCCCCCACGGAAAAAGGGAGCGTGCACTGCTCCAGCTCTGAGCAGGACTTCCTCGGAAACGGTCCATCTCCATTGCTGTGGACCTTCCTAGACCAGGGACTGTGTACAGGCTGCTGTCAGCTGTTTCCTCTACATCCCACATCTGTATGGCAAGAGGGACCACAGGGGTGCAGTGTAAACCTGTGTGGTGTTTTTCTTTTAATGTTTGCCACCAATGTCTGCCATTACAAAAAGTCTTCAAAGGAGTGCATTGATGGAACGCTCCTCTTTTGCAATGAAACAGGAGCTAAGTCAGGTTCCAGCACTTCATCCAGCGTCCATCACTCATCTCACCAGCCCTGATGTTTCTTTTTCCTTCATCATTTCCCTCAACCCACTCCAATCCCAGAGTCTAAGTCCCAGCAGCTGCCTCCTTCCAGTTTGTTCCTACTAGGCTAATTAATTTGCAGTCACCTTCTCCCAATGCTCCAATTCCATTCCTTTACAACTAGAGACTCCTTATTTCCCAGTGCACTGTCAGCTTCCTTCCTCAGCCCGTTCCCCTTCATCTCCTCCTTTGTTTCATGGTATCTGTCAGTGTGACACAAAATACATCCTTCTCTCTCTCTTGGACAGCTTTGGTCCCCTCTGCTTTTAACTCTGGCAGCTTCCTCCATCACAGTCCTGGGTACCAGAAGGAATTGTAGGTATGTTATAATAGCTCATTGCTTCAGTGCCTGGCTGTGACTTTCATCTCAGCTACTTGGAAACGGCCTTGCAATCGTCCATATAGTCCCTCCGTAGCATAAGTGCAGTTTCACAAGCACAAGGTGGTGTGGGATTCATGATACTGGCTATTTAGGACTAAATTTCTGAAGGTTTAGCTATCCAAAGCTAGAAAGACTTCAGTAAGCATGTGTGAACTGTAATTTTTGCTAACTCTTAACTGTGGACAAATAGTTTTATTTTTATAGGGAAAGCAAAAGCACTCTCCTAATATTGACCTGTAAAATCTCAAATCCCTTGCTCTCACAAATGAGATTAATAAAATCTCTATCATTATTTAAGTTAAATAATCTGCACCATGTTTTTTTTTCCCCCTGATATATTTAGTCTTAAATTTTTCTTGACATTTTAGCTGTCTTTTACAGGTCCTGAACAGGACACTGAGAATGAGTTTATGATGCTATTTTGCAGTTATTGGTATACCCTGTATCTCAGAATCAGAAACTAAATGTTTTAAATCCTAAGAATGGCAGAGTCTATAGGTCTGGCCTTTTATTTCAAGAAAATTACTTCAAAACAGAGTTCATTATACATGCAATATAAATGTGCAATATGTCAGGTGCTTGTAGGACATTTTAATTGGATCAAATATTTTGTTTTGTGTATATCTTTATAGTACCTCTAAGCTACCTGAAAAGTTTAGCTTGTTTGTCTCACATGGCATAATTTTTGTGAACTGATAGAGTTTTCTCTATTTACATTCCCTGCTTTTCCATCAGCTCTACTGGTCAGAGCTAATGCAAATTAACTTCATTAGTCAAAGCAGTTAAGATAGTTCTTGCTGTTGGATAATTTTTTGTCAGCAAGAAGAGTACTGTTACTTTAAAAATCTAACACAACACTTGGTCTCAGAGGTATTGTATCCATTGCACTGCATTTTATAGATCACTAAGCAGCATTAATTGAAGCCCAATTCCTTCAATTTGACCATGGGAGGACTGTACACAAAATGGGTTTTCTACTGTGGGAAAGAGAAGATGAAGACCAAAAGAACAATACAAATATACTTTGCAAAATTACCATATTCCCTTTTTGCAATTCATGACAACATGGACAGCTTGAAAGCTGAGCTTTGTATATCTACTATCTATCTATTTGTATATCTTTGTACATCTGTGTAACTCCACAAACCTACAAAGCTTCTGGCCTCTCTATCTTCTACCTGTACGAACTGACTAATGCTCAAAGATTGCCATGGCCTGAAATGGCCTAACTGATCTGAAAATGTCAAGGAAAACATTTTACTTTTGGTTGATTTTGTTGGAATGGCTGCACATATGAGTAAAGTCACATCACATTTGATCTTCTTCCATTTTTCTGGATTCTGCGTTAAGATTATAACACGGATTCCAGGAATGAATTTCTGACTTCCTTCCTGAAAGTCTGTGTGGCATCTGATCATAGGAAAGAGTCCATTAGACTAGGAGCAAAAGGTTTGACAGAACTGAAGTGCTTGTTGTTCATGATCAGCTCACATGTTGCAAGTAGGACAGGGTTATGCAGTAACATAAAGCAAAAAGTTCTTGAGTTTCAGACCTAGAGAGCTATGCAAGCAGATAGAAAACTGTCTGTTTAGGTTTTATTTCTCCCTAGGGCTGGGGTACTTACACAATGGGATCAATGCTGTACATTGCTTTGTCCACACCAAACACTCTGCTTTTCATATGTTTACATTTTGAGGAATTCCAGGAAAATGAAAGAAACAAACCAAGAAAAACAAGATGCTTAACTGAGAGATTAAGATTTTTGAAACAAACGAACAAACCAGCTAGTAGATCTCCCAAATCTAGTGAAAAAGCAAAAACTAAGAAAGAAAAATCAACACAGATGAAAAAATAGTTCTATCAAAAACTATGCTTTCTAATGAAGCTTTTGTAAACTTTTTTATACAGTCTTCAAAATTAAAAGTACCAAATCAGTGTCATAACCTGATGAAACACTGAATTAGCTTTTTAGGTAGGAAATTCCCTCAAAATTGCCTCTCTATATGTTTGTAAAACAGCAATGCACCTTCACTGAAATATAAGGCCTTTTGCTTAGGAACTTGGCACTTGGAAGATGAATCTTTTTTGCACTTGGAAGATAAGAACTGTCTGCTGTAGAAAATGGCTTCAATACTGAGCACTGAAGGAAGAAGTTTTTAAAATTTCACTGAAGGAAAAGCTTTTTAAAGTATAGTTTGATAATTCATGCAATCTCTGCATTGCATTACTGCATGGAAATTCCCAGCTCTTTTAGCATCTTGGAAAAGAATTTCAAAAAATCATACAAAATGATACTGAGAAAAGTCAAGGTCTGAGGCCCTATCTTCCTCTCATTAGATTCAATAGAAAATAAAAATAAATCCTATTGTTTCTCCCCTTGTCTAAGACAAGGCTGGGAATGAGGTGTGGAAACCAAACCACGTTGTCAAGCTTAAAGGTGGTCCTGACACACCAGCAAGTCATCGTAGGAAATGCAAATTGCCACTTAGCAGTGCAGTAACCTTTCTGTTGATAGGGGACTTCTGTCTCCAGGGTTGCCGACCTGGCAAGTTTCACGTGCATTTAGAAAAAAAATCACACAAAAAATTAAACAAAACCAGAGCTGAGGAAAAACACATCATTGTAGAGGCTCTATTTAAAGAGGAATTTGGACCTTCTGTGATGTTTCCTGTATTTTAAGAGCATTTCTTTTTCCACTCAATACATTAAAGGGACATGATCAAGGCTAAAGAACCTAAAATTAGACCTGCCAGCTGTGTTTTGGTTTGTGAGTATTCACAGGTCATGTTGTCCCTGTGCACTCACTGTCTGATCCGTTCCCTGAAGGACGCAAAACACTGGAATGTAAAGAAATTCTGATACCCCATATGTACATCAGCATAGTCTCTGCTCTGCTCAGAGTAAGTTAGACAGACAGAAAGAAGACAGCAGGCACATACCTCTGATCTTGGAAAAAGCATAGGGCTCTCAGACTGTTATTTTATACTTAGCATCTATATTTCATCTTTCATTTTGGGTAACTAATAGGCTTTAGAAGTTCACACAGGAAAAAATACACTGATATTCTGAAACATCTTTGATTTGGGGTCAGCTGTGTTATCTTTTACAACATTTTCTGAAAATATCTAACCCTTCCATAATTCTGCCAATGCAAGCTGAGATTTTTGTGTCTTAAATCACTCATTAGTCTGCCAATTTTCCACCTAATAGCTCATCTAATTACTGAAAAGCAGCTCTAGATAGTTTGCAATTGCGCTATAAAACTTACTATTAAAATTTCAAGGGGCAGTTTATCCAAGAGGCATTAATCTGACCTCTAAATTTCAGGTGGTACAATCCTAACTAATTTGCTTTCACAGGTCAAGTAGTGCACATATAACTATGTAGTTTGGCTGTGGTTTTGATCTTTGCATGTGCAAAATAAAGAATTTTGAGTTGAGGACTTCAAAATTAGATTCAGTTTTGGATAGTTTGTCCTTATAAACCTGCCAGATGATCTCTGCTTTTGTCAGAACAATCATCCAAATGAGTCAGTCAAATAGACATGGGTGTGTTATTGCCCTGTAATTAAGGGTTGACAAAAATCTGTAATTTTCAAAGTACTAAATGAAAACACATGTGAAAATGTTATACAGAAAGCTAAATTTAAAGGCGGCGCTTTTTTCAAAAAGAGGTCCATATTTTGAATCGTAGTAAGTCTCCAGGACAGCCAACATTTTTTTTTAATGCAAGTGCAGCATTTTAAGTTCAAGCAAACCCTGGAAAACTCCAGCTCAAAAGCAGCACTGTTAACAGGACTCTTTACATTGTCTCTTTCTCACAATCCCAAGATGAAGAAAGCAGTTGCATAGAACCAGAACAGCTCCAGCTCCCTCCTCACTGGACTCATGCTCTCAGTACTTTCTTCGGTAAAATTGGCATACAGGTGACAACACGGCAGAAGAGGATCATACCCTCCAAATGCACTTAATGAAATTTGATGGGGCAGGGGCTGCACCATAACGTGCAATACTCATCCTCTAGCCCTCTTCAACTCCCCCTGTCTTTTCTGCATCTAAGAAGGTCTCACACTATGCAGATAGACCTCTGGTGTCAAACAATATGGAATTTGTTATGTGAGTTCTCAAGGGAATACAGGAAAGAAGCAAACAGGGATACCTCACAGACAAAGAAAAAACCTGAAGATAATACAACTACCTTTGTTGATTTGCTTTCCTATCCTGTCCTCTGTTTAAATTTAAAATACATGTATCAAGGCAAAAGGAGATTTAGCTTAGTTACTAAAATATTTGCAAATCATGCACACTCAGACAAAAACATCTGAGTTCTTAAACCAGTATGTCCTTAGAAGTAAGAGGAAACAATCATATTATCAAGAAAGAGATACGACTCCCTCTAACCTCCCAGGGTCTAACTCTTTGGAGTCCAGAGAACAAAGTGGTCAGAGTCCATGAAGCTGGTGAGAACTCATTCTGGGAGGTAGGGAGATGTATGTGAGATTTTTTCCATTCCCATCCAAAGATTTAAGTAAATACATGGCAACATCCAGGTGATAATTTACAGTTATAGAATGACTACATTTTATAAGACTAGAAAGCCACAGGACAAATATAACTTAAATACTGCTTAAGGAAACAATGTTGGATGAAATCTATGGAGCCCAGAATATTTTTATTATCTTTGCTGTGTTGTACAATTTGTGTAATAAAGGATAATTTTTATTACTTTCTCTTGCCATTTAACTTCAATTCTGCAGCTATACAGTTTTTGAAACAGCAAATTCTTGATTAGTGTGTGGTGATGATGCAAAATTATAAGCGTGAATTAAGGCAATATTACACTACATTCATGTGCTTATGAGGAAGCATTATACACAATTCCAGTGGCAACTATTCAGCCAGTGGAGAGACCTCACTAGTTTAATATGCTCAGAGTTGCTGTATAAAGTGAGAAAACAAGTGTATCAGCATTGCATTAAAAATGTTTTGCTGTAACCATAAACAGGTTTTGCTAATATATATTAACACAAGGCAACTTAAAAAGAAATTGTAGACGCCAAGTATAAAAATGTTGTTGATATACAACGTATATTGCAAAGTAGCAGTAGCAAAGTGGAATCAAGCATTTTGTCTTTCCACAGATTAACCTGCTAAAGAATTAAAAACAAACAAACAAAAAACCCACCACCACACTACACAACAAACACACAAAACACCAAACAATCCACAAACCCCTCTTTCTTTGGCTATTGAGTGGTTAGCATGATTTCTGTGTAACTGTACGTATGCTAATGTACACATTTACTGTGTGCATGTTTCTGTGCATATATCTACACGTACACAAGGAATACAGCACATATTTTTATATATACATATATTGTCACATATAAACACATATGCTCCAGAGCTTTCCTTTTAGTGTTTTTCTTGAATCTTTACATGAATAATATCCAGCATCATGGACCTTGAACACTGATGACTCTGGTTAACGCTTTTATCCTTTGCTTGAAATTACAGGATCAGTCTAGCCAGAATTTATGAGAACCAGACCCCAGACCTCACATAGCTCACATATTAGACCATTAGGCATCTAACTACCTCTGAACAATTTCAATGCATTATCTTGCCTTCTCCCTGGGGCACAAACTTCACTCGTCCATACTTTTAATATATTTTGTCTGCATGAAGCAGATCGAGTTATTACATGCCAGCAGATCACGACTTACAGAAATCTCATTGCTCTACAGTGATGCAACTAATATCTCTCCCTTCTCCATTCTGAGATAGTGCAGTAAAGAAATGGTCAATGATGTAATTTTCACTAAATTAATTGAGACTGTATTGAATGCAGATTTGCTATTTATGCTTGCAGATGGGCTAATTAAATATTTCCACCTTGAAATATATTTGTGTGTGCATATATATGCTGATATACCACCATACATATTGACATTGCTAAACAGAGGAATTTTTCAAATTGCTTAGAACGCTTGCTGCTGCACTTCACATAAATACAGTGTCCCTCTGCCGTGAGAGGTTAACACTTAATTTTCAAAGTTGTTGCCAAACATATATATTTGCATATATATACATATATTGCCAAACACATATATTTGCACTGTGGGACTGAGGTGGTTTTGTTTTGGGTTGGGGTTTTTTTGATTGAAATATAACATAAAGTAAGATTAGAAATCAATTGACCTGTGAACTCTCCTGAACCTTTTACCTGGGTTGCAAGGCCATTACGTTCTTTTCTTTCATTAGCTTTTTGTTGGAGCAAGGCTGAACAGGAAACAAGGGTGATCCTGTCTCGTCCCTAGAGGCTGTTCATCAGCTGGCTCAGTTTACAGCATTAAAAAAAAAAAAAAAATGGAAATATATAACAAGTCAGAAACCTTATATTTTTCTTTATACATTATGATCATCTTTATAATACTAATATTAATAGCAGGGGACAATCGGGGAATTGCACTCTCTTTGGAATTCCTCTTCTGCAAAATGATACGCATGTATTTCCCCTGAATTAAAGTACCTGCCCCAGTTCTAGCTAACGAAGTGATTTTAGTTTGGATCTGCTAAATTATTTTCCTTTATAGCTTGCATTCTTGATGAACAGAGGATTACTCATAACAATTCTATATTTCAAATTTAAATTCATTCATAAAAAAAAGAAGTGAAAACCTTGTTTCTCCTTTCAAAAGCAGTTTGAAGCCCTATTCTGCAAAGTGCTCAGTGTCTTGACAGAGATGCTTAGTGCCAGAATAACCACAAGAGAAATAGGGATACTTGGCACCTCAGGGAAGGCGCTTCACACTATACAGGATTGGACACTTAATTCCTAACTAAAACAAACTCCATCAAAAGGTCATCAGTCCTGGAGACTAAAACAGTTTTGATGAAGTCCAGTCTCCCACTCTGTTGACAAGCGTCTCAATTATTTTCAACAGCTCTTGGTGTGTACATCAGAAGAATGCAGAGCAATCATCAGGCTGAGGTAACCACAGGTCCCTCTGTGAGAATCAGCAGAACATACACACTGAACAGCACTTTAAGACAGCTTTTTTTTTTTCCACCTGAGGTAGGAATAACTAATGATGTAACCAAGTTATCAGCTACACGTTTTGACATACCGGCAGTGCATGAACTAATGCCTTGTAACTGCAATGCAAGAAGAAATAGCCCCTCAGGATAAATTCTTTGGAAGTCTATGTGAGCAAAGCAATGAAATGTCTGGATGAAAAAATCTAGAACTTTTAAATAGGACTGGATAGGACTTAGCCCTGATAAATTTTCCTGTGTGCTATATACTACTTGAACAAGGTAAAGCTAACCTGGTGCTGATTGATTCTATGAGTCTTTGCTGATTTGCGCTGGCATCTAGATTAATTTAAGATGCAAGCTGTAGAGAAGAAACTACCATACTCTTCCTCTTCGCACTTTCTTAGTCTTAATGATCAATAGTACACACCTGTGCTATATATATGCACAGTATGTGCACAATATATACACATGTAGCACATCTCAGACTTCAACTTTCTAATTTTCTGAGCAGGTGATTTTTCCATGACTGCTTGCCCCTTGCTTGCCCACAGCTTCCTTGCCTAAAGCTGTGCCTCTCCCTTTTCAGAAAGTTGCCAGGTAGAGGTTTAGCAGTCAACATGCCTTTCAGAAATCCATCTGCATCCTTTCCTATCTCTCCAGCTGCCTCCCCAGTACATCTCTCCAATCACCCCAAATGGCACAGATTTTGGGGTTACTGCTACACAAGATTCCCATTTTTCCCAGTACTCTGGCATTCTCTGGAATGCCCCTGAATGCCTAGGCTATTGCTGACAAGTGAGTCCAAATGATATGTGCTACTTTTGCATTTACAGCTTAGTTCACATTGCTGTGATGGGAGACAAGTCTTCTCTTGGTTTCTTGAAAGCAATATATTAACGTAAAGGGAGGCAATGCACCTTCCTGAAGAGAGGTCTTCTAAGCCTGCAGAACATGCAAGAGTTAGATGTCCTCTAAAAATAGCTATGGGGCTCCCTTTCTGAAATGAAATTTATTTTGGCACATAGTTCAAAAACCAGAACAAACCAAACCAAATAAAATTCAAACACCAACTTTCCCCTCGTGTAAAGCATAATGAAAGAGAAAGTAACAAATGAAATTAAGACACACAAAAAAGTATTACTATTCACAGAATCACAGAATGGTTGAGTTTGGAAAGGATATGTGGAGGTTATCTGGTCTGACCCCTACGCTCAGTCAGGGTCACCTAGAGCTGGTTGCCCAGAAACAAGCCCAAATGACTTTTGAATATCTCCAAGTATGGAGACTCCACCACCTCCCCGGGCAACTTGTGTCAGTGCTCAGTCACTCTCACAGAGTGTTTCCTGTGTTTCAGTTTGTGCCTGTTGTCTCTGGTCCTGTCCCTGGAAACAACTGAGAAGAGAGTGGCTCTTTGTTTTTGCACCTTCCCTTCAGGTATTCTGATGAGATTGCCCCTGAGCTTTTTCTTCTCTAGGCTAAACAGTCTCAGCTCTCTTAGTCTTTCTTTGTATGGATCAAGACGCTCCAGTTCCTTAATCATATTCGTGGCCCTTCACTGGATTTTAATCCACTATGTAGTGGAAACAAACAACAACTCAAAATGTAATCCAGGAAACACAGCTCAAAAGATGTTAACTTCTGTGGTATTTTCACCATCTCTCATGTTCTCATATGACAGAATGGGCCCTTGCAATGTTGTCTCCAATGTGGTGTCTAAAGGAATGTGTGGAAACCTTAGTAAAGGATCTCTATTGACTAGACTCAGTATTCCACACCAGAAGAAAACAAATTGCAGCATTGCTCTTCACAGTTCTTTCTAATACTTGATGTTGGTTAGGTACAAAATTACTTCCCAGGTTTTTCAAACAGATATACCATTAGTGATAACTATTCACAGGTATGCATATTGTCCTTGCTAGCATTCATTTTAAGCTCAGAAGACTCATTTGACACCACAAAAGATGACATGAATGAAGGACATAAAGACAGATTAAAAAAAAAAAAAAAAAAGATATTACCATATTAGCTGCTCAATAATTTATTTCTACTGTTTTCAGTGCTATGTCAACTGCTTATGGCACGTGCTGAGTGAGGACAGAGGGTTGTGATGGATAACAGCATCTAGGACAGTTCCTAGAAACTTAACCTAGGAAGACTATTTCCCCTCTAGACCATGGCAAAAGAGACTATTACTCTGAGTACAAGAAAATTAAATGAAGTCTCAATGCTAACTCTCATTGCTTCTTGCCGCAGAAGGTTGCCTGCCATCCATTTTCACTTACTTTCATTTACCTGAGCTCAGGTTTAGTGCTTTTTGAAAGCTTAGGAATTAATCTTATATCTTTGCTCTTAATATTTATATAAGAAGAATATTCTTCCCAGCTACATAGTGACGTTGTAGACCTTTCAACTTTCCAAGGCCTCTGTGCATGTGACCCTGCATGTCCAGCCACTGCAGAACAAGAAAAAGGCAGAGAGTCCACGTTCCAGATATGTCTCTTGTCTTTTGATTGCTAGATTTACACTTCTAAAGAGCAGCCTGGTGCAGCAGTTTCTCTCCCACTCCATGATTTCCCATGGCCCAGGCTACAGCTATCTGTCTATAGGTCTGTCTGGCACAAGGGATCGTGAAGCAGAACAGAAATTGTGGGGCCCAAAAGTAAAGCTGCAAGTGCATGACTTGTTTTCTGAAAATACATGGGACAGTGTGAAAGAAGTCAGACAAATGTCTCTTTCTCTGTGTTTAAGACTTGGCAGGTCTGCTAGCTGTAGAGCTCAGCAGCCTATATAGCAACTTCTCTTTGCCATCCAAGTTCAGTTGATTATTCACTGCAAGGCAGCCAAAAAAAAAAAGAATGGCGATAGAGGGCAATGAAGTCATATTGCTCCCCCTCCAACAGATTTCAACTTGATCTCCCATATCCATATTTGGATTTCAGTGGGACTCTCTGCAAGTGTTGTGGATTCTGACATACAACTGCAGACAGACTTTTAAGTGTGCTGTGTAAAAAACAAAGGCAACAAAACCAGCTAGTTTCATTCATTGAAATGTAAATAGATACATATAACAACAACAACAACTATAGAGATTAGAAAAATTATAACATACTAAGTATTTTATTTATTCATATGAGATACTTTTCTTTGCACATATTATCATCAGCTTTCCCAGTAATTTCCAAACCAAGACTTTTCAGGGAAGTTTGGAAGTTCAGAAATTTGTGCTCTGTTAATATTAAAGCCTCTTTTGAGCTGATAGAATTGTTTAAGTTGCTTTGGTCTGTTGCTACCACAGTTGTTACACTGTTAATAATACTTCCAGTTTATTTCAGAATTTCTGGCTTTCATAATTATGATTAAGTTCATTCTGCATAGATTTTGCCCCAACTGACCACCCCAAATTAGAGCGTGACCTAATGTATTATTTCTGTTACATCTGTAGTTTGGAGGACAAAGAAATTCACACAGACTGCCCACAATATTTTTCAGTTTCTGTTCAGGGTATTTCATTCTTGACAGTGCAATGCACCTGTTTTGATAATCTACCCTTGGAAGTTAATGGAGCCTGTGAATTTCCAGATGGCTGTGGGAAAGAAGGCTGTATAGTCAACAGACCTCTGTACTGACAGCCTGATGAGACTTTCTATTGATCTCTTATCCTGAGACTCTCATTCACAATTCCTACATGATCTCTTACCACGTGATTTGTTTCCCTTGGTTATTTGGTTTTCACAACACCATTGGTGATCAGTACCCAAAACCTGATCTTATTTACATTTGGTTATTTTAAAAAAACCAATATGCCACTAGAATTCTCATTGACTGCATGAAAGTAGGAGGAGGAAATTTAGCAATTCTGAAATTACTGATTATTTTGTGAAGTGAACCTTTTTGAAGCTATAAACAATATTTTGATGGATAGAGCTGCAAGGGAAATATTAATTTGCCACAGAAGAATCTACAGAAATGCTGGTAGGTGAAATAGTTCCACCTGGGCCTCCAACAGCTGCTGGACAGATAGTTCTGAGTCCCACAAAACAAACAGAGGAGAGAGAAAATAAGAAAATCCATTTGTTTTGGAAGAGGAAGGACAATGAGAAAGGAACGAGTAAATGTACTCTATTGTCCAGTTTCCTCAATTCATGGCATGCTAGCCTGGAAAAAAATGTTAATATTTTTCTCTTTTTGAATGTGCTGGTGGAAAGTCAGCACGACATTTTCTCTCAATGTTGTCTAAAATCAGGCACCGGAGTTCATCTTTGATCCTTCATTATTTTTAACCATTGTAGTTCAAGGTTCACTACAAAGATTCATCATTATGTTCAGTGTTGCACAAATCTGTGTAAAGACTTAACAACAACATGCAATCTGATTTTCTTGGGTACCAGGCACTCCCATTTCCTATGGATTTAGTGACAGATATGTGGATTGAGCCTTAAGGAAATCAGGTGGGACATTTTGCAATTTTTTTTCCAAACACAATTTAAAAAATATCCTTCCCACTTTATCTTACTGAAAAGGCGTTAAGGGCCAAAATTCTATTATGATTAATATCATTCCCTTGGTAAAGTCTGCAAAACACTTTGAAAATTATAGAGTACAAATGTTAACCATAGTGTCCTCAGCAAGTCCCCATTGCCTATCTAAGTTTCCTCCTGCAGCTTCACAGGGTGTTGTTGTGTTTACCCTTGCTTCTGTGCTTGTACTCTTTGGGCTTTGTTTTGTTTTGTACTCTTTGGGCTTTGTTAAGAGAGTGGAAGGTATCACAGAAGTATCTGCATTTAAGTGGTGAGTGAAGATTCCTGCACTGTACTGTACTGTATTGTGCTAGCACATGTCAACGGTTCCTGCAGTTAGGGAAGTTAACGAGATTTAAAATTTCATTGTTTGGGGTTTTTTTTAAATGTAGATTTTTTTATTGTGGTAGACCTAAAATTCAGCAGCAATCACATAATTGGACTGGGGAAATGCCACTTCTTTGCCCCAGGAAAGTACACATTGTATATACAAAACATGATAGTGTAATTGTATGAATACATCAAATTTTCTCTCCTTCCACTGGGAGGATATCAGGCTTCATTCACCACAAAAGTGATAGAGAGTGGAACTGAGAATGAAGAAAATATCTGGCATTATCTATCTTCAAAGTCCTTCACTTACCAAACTTAAAAGTGTTTTTTGAGCCTAGCTATTGTCTATATGTGAAGTCATAACACTACACCAGGCAAATCTGAAGTTGTGTTAGTTTTTGAATATGCAAAAGTATGCTATATAGCTGATTATAGATTGCATGGTAAACTTCATACTGCTGTCATATTCCAAACATCCTAAATGTTCAGTTTTAGTAGTTCCTTAATTTTGGCCGCTGCCTTCAGGGATCCAGTATCTTAAATATCTGTTTGCCTAACAAAAATTTAAAAAAAAGTCAGATCTATCTTCCCACTGCACACAGTATGAAACTGAAGTATAAATATTTTACTTGATATTTGTTATCTTTTTTGATGGCTTAGAAACTTCAAGACAAGTTATCTAAATAATTCCAGTGTAACATTCCTCTCTCAAGTCTTAAATCTCTAATACTTATCACACTGAGTACTCTACAGCTTTCCATCCCTCCCTTCATCCAGAGGAACATTTATCTTTACTGCTCATCAAAAAAATTTCTCCCCTCAAAATAGCAGTGTGTCTGTTAAATACATATATAACAAAAATAGCCTTTGTAGAAATCTAACATACTACATGTTGATATAGTGCTGATTCAGATATTAATTAAAAAGAACTTCCCCATTCACTTTCCACGTAAATATTTGAAGATGGGGATTTGTTATAAATTTGTCAAAAGGCTTCCAAAGTCATGCTGCACTGCATGTGCACATGTCTTTAGCCTCTTGCATTTCTGCTCTGACACTGACTTGAATTTGAATCAAACCAGTGAACCTATCACTCAATGGCTGCACTGAGTGACCTATGTGAAAATAATTTCAAAACTGCTCCCATGGCCTGGTTTAGAACCAACCATGATGTCAATGGACGACTTTTCAACAGTGCTCATCACTTTCACAGAGCTCTTTTAAAATCCTGGGCTCTGTGCACAAATGTTTGCCTTGCATACCCTGCCCACAACCCTGCTGACACATTTGCTGTCTGTCTGAGCTGAAAGCACTGGAGAGCATTTCAGCAGAGTAACTTGCAAGACAGGTTTGATGCTAGACCCTGTGGAAAGGCTTGGTTCCCTCTTTCATTTGAATGACTCTGTTGGTGTTTAAGCAGAGATGTCAGTCTTTAGGCTTCTCTGACATCTTCAAGGGAAATTTAATTTAAATATCTATCTGTTAAGCCAAAAAAACATTGCCAAAATCCAAGCCTACCCTTTCCATACTGAAAGCTTGGCTTTAGTTCTCAAAGATGGCCCTCCATTAGCTTTTTTTGAGACTTGGATCAAGTCCTAAGCATATAAATCATGTCAAAAGACGGCACAATTTATTTTATTTGTATGAGACATGCATGAGAAGTCATATCAGAAAACTCCCCATTACCATTAATGAATCACACATGTGTGTCTATACGTATATAGGTCAAGCTTAGCCTGTGAACCAAAGGACACACCAATTTTGAAACCCTTGCCAGCTGCATACATAGTTTCCATAGGTTTGACTTTGTTCCTTCAGATTAGGAAGTGAGTAGAAACTCCTGAAGGGTTAAACAATCTTTAAACTGATCTAAGGAAAGTAAACCAAAGCAGTTCTGGTGAAACCAGATGATCTGGCAACACTAAATTCGATGTGTTGCCCTCCTGGTTTTGGGTTTTTTCCCTGCAGTTCAGACACTAATCTTAGTGCTTTTCATTTACAGCACTGTAGCAGCTGCGCAGATACTCCAGTTTGTTGTCCTCTAACCTAGGCTAAAAAAAGGAAGTTAATGTTTCTGTATGAGGAAAAACCCTCAATCAATGATGCATGTAAAATGCTCTTCTGATGATTGAGCAGTTGTGGTTTTTGATAAGTGTCCCAGATATTTCATCAGTATGGCAACACCTTACATTACATTGTCTCTGAAGATCTTGGATCAGTCCCACCTGGTCATATCCTAAGCCTGGAGACCTCAGTCTTGAAGTACCTCTCATTACACAACAAACATTAATGATTTTATGACCTAACGTTTTTTCTTTCATATAATTTAAACAAGGTGCATAGGCAAACTGCTAACATCTGTTATCAATACACTGTATTTAGGGACTTGGATTTATCAGATAGATAGCTTCTCTATCAATACACATGGTGATATTCCTAATAGCATACAGTTAACAACAGTCATTTAAGCTACATATACAATTTAATACATCTACCTATCATTTGTACAGCTGTGAATTAGTCAATTAGTTTCAGAATAGTCCATAGAAAGAACACTAAAAAGGAATGGTAGCCTCAATTAAAAAAAGAAGAAATCTATTTCTTTGATTATTTTATCATCAATGTTATTTGCATATACTTGGGAAATTATGTTTAGCATAATGTGGGTAAACAAAGCAGGTGCTTCTCTAAAGCTTCCCAAATCAATCTGGATTCATATCCCAAGCTGATCAAGCACAATGATGTAGGACAGTGGTGCCTAACCAAAGGGTCATGACCCCAACTCTTGCCATAGTGTTTATGAGATAGGACACAAATCTAGCTGAAGTCCACCAGCAGAAATGGTGTTTGCCACTGGAGGTAAGGTCATGGTAAAATGTTATTGAAGTCTTCTATAACAGTGAAGTCATACTCTTGCTGGACCTCCTTTCTCTGATATTCATTCAAACAGTTGAAAGCCTAGCTGGTTTACTGTCAATAAACAGGAAAGAAAGGGATTCTTAAATATAGGGATGATCACTGGTCTCGGCATACTAGTATTGAACTTTGGTTTTGGAAACACAACCAAAAGCAAAATAAAACTTAATAATCATCTTTAAATCCTTTTGTGTAGCATTCCTTTCCACTAGAAAGTTTATTCACATATCTACCTTCTTCTACAGTAAGCCACAGAAATAAGTTTTCTGCTAATATTTTAAGTGCTTCAGAAAGTCAGCTGGGATCTTTAGATAAAGACTTTCACTCATGCTAACACACTGTCAAAAGTAATTTTAAATCTTTCTTGAAGCTTCTAACAGTTAAAATATGAAGTCTGCCATTTGCTGGAAAATTGTAACAATTCTTAGTTTTTTTGGTACAGACATTACAGATACTGATTTTAAAAAGCAATTAAAAGCCCTGAAGGTGTGGACAATTAACATGAAAAAAGTTAACTGCAAAATAACTCTAAAAGAATGAACATCTGCAAAGGTATTATGGTCTTTCTCTTTTAGATGACACAGATTGCTTTTTAAAGCTTGATTTCTGGATGTTGGCTAGAAGCCAAAAAAAAAGTCCTGAATTCTTCTGGATGGTTGGTTGCTGGAGAAGTCACCTAAGCATCAATAAGTGTCAGAGGAAATAAAAGGATTTCCATTTCAGAAAAACTGGCGCCAAAAAATTGTTCTCAGTTCATAAGCATGGTGAAGGTGAGGTGACTTCTGTCATTCCCTGATTCCAGGATTTGTCAGGAGCTTCAACAGCCTCAGTCGAAACAGCATAAACTGGAGGACTCTCATAGTTGCTGTAAATCTACTGCCGCTAACAGACTCTTAAGTTCATCTAGAAATCAATGGATCACATATGGGCTCTGGATATAGCCTGATATGTGCATGCCCAATTTAAGGGTCTCTACTAATTTTAGTGTTAATTGTTCACAGTACAGTGAACATTGTATTGTGCCAACATAGGACCCACTTTCCTATTTTGTTTTGAAATGGAGTTTGAAACAGATTCTAAAGGTGCATTAAACAAGTTTGTAGGGGCATCTGTGAATTTAAACATAGCAACTAAGGAAAAGAGTATTGTTATCCAGACACTGCAGGCACTGATTCCTTCAGAGCTAAATTCAGTAAAGGTGGAAATCAGCATTTTAAAGATGCCTTTTGTGGCATTCAGAAAATGCAGATCGTTAATTTCTGAGCAGAAGTAGGGGCCTAGGCTGAAGACACCGGTATAAAAAGTCAGTGCTCTTAAGTCTACACATTAGGCTTGCCAGCAAAAGCTGGATTTCATTGGAGCTATGTCATTTGCACCAAGACTTGCCCCTCAAATCTTCCTGTGGTCAGTGCAAAGGGGCAGAAGACATGGATGCTTTGCTGGACTGAGAGGTAGCATTAGAAAAAGCTGCTCAAAGGAGAACTGATGTTTGCAGGACAGGAAAAGCCTCTGGCTAATGCAAAACAAGGGGGTGGCAGGGGAGGTGAAAAAAGCCCCATTCCCCTGGGAAGAAAAGAGGCTCAGGCATGTTGCCTTCTGGGAATGCTTCTGGACTGCACAAGATACTTTTGCATAGATAAACACAACATGTGCTTATCAATTTTGGTAAAACACATGCCAATTTAATTTTTAATCTTTCCTAGATGTCTGTCCCTATATCTACAGTACTAAGATTTATAAATGATAAAGACTGAAAAATATTTCATTCATCTGCACATATTTATTAACACTAGAATTTTACCTTAGGCTATTGGCTGAAAACCTGTTTTTATTTTTTATTCAAGACAGATTCATTTGACCACTACAGTGTGCTGTGGTCATTGCTGTAGTCTTGGGGCATCTACATGATTAACTCTCCCTCACTGCACATCAGTGGCATGTTAAGTTTTTCCTAACAAGCTATGTGGATGCATATAACTTCACTACAAATATATGAAGCATGTCCAATAAAAGGAACATTGATGGGTACTTTAGTTCTACACTGCATCAAGATTTCATACAGACTAGACCAAGGAGAAAGGGAATTTGATCATTAAAGCAACTATATCCTCCAAGCCTTTCCCAACAGTCCATATCCATAGTTAAAATGGAGAAAACAAAATAAATTATATATGAAAGCTGATGCACAAGATCAAGAGTGAAAGAAAATAAGATATTTGCCATGTTAAGTATTTAAATATACTCACCATATTTGCCACATCACAGTTAATAGGGCTGGAAGCAAGGACGCCCATATTTGAGAAAAAAACAACACAAAAACTTTGAGATCACCATATCCCCCCAAAGACTGCTATGAATCCCACATTTCTGGGTTTGAGGTGATACTGATACACACTTTGGGATATAGTTACATAAATTAGTTCTCAAATCAAGACACCAATTTCTTTTCATTGTTTTCCTTTCCCTCAGGGCCAAGAGCATTGACCACTGCTGTAAACAGCCTTGGGACCCAGCATACTGCAATTCCACTATCTTCCTAAGCCCTGCCAGTTCCAAAGGTTAATCTTTCTACAGTGAGGTAGAGGTGGATGAGACAACTCCACTGTCTAAATTCCAGGCATGCCCATGTGCTGTTTTCTCAATCCAGCCAGAAACAAGCTTACTTTACTCCCCTGTACTTTGAAGGCAAAAATCTTTAGCACTTTGACAAAATATGAATCCTGTTGCAGCAGTTCTTAAAGGCCAGGTCAACAAAATTTGACATCTTAAACTGCTGATGAAGATGAGTGAGCTCAAAGTGAGAAATTAAATGGGCAAAGGTTCTGCAATTACTTTTGGACAACGCTTTTCAAGGCACACGATTTAAAACATTTCAACAATTCACTTTTCTGTAGAAGGCCACAATAAACACATGGAAATTTAAAGTCAGTACATGGAAGCCAGATATATCCAAAGAAAGACTGATGTGCCACTATGACTCCTAGAGGCCAAGTCCTTCACATTAAAATGTCCTGATTCAATAAAGCAAAAAAGAGTACAATATAGCAAAAAGGTTTTCATTTCCACATCTCTCCATCATTGATCAATACATTACTTTCTATGTTCTTTGAAAGTATAATGTAACATTAAAGAATTTTCCAATATTTAAGTAGTAATTTAACATCTTTTAGGCATTTGATAAAATAAAAAGGTAGAAATTAGTTATTTGATACATAATACTGCAAACATTGACCTTAATATAGACTTCAGTGCCACATGAACTCCATAATGCATAATAGAATAAACCTAAACCAGTCAATTCACACAATTCTGCCGTCATCACATAAGAGCGTTGCTCCACTTTCATTTACAGACTATCACTAAAAACTCTTAGTCCACATTATAGTCTTCCTTTCACCAACTTTCCATTTAATCTGATTTTACAGTGGTGTAAATTACATCCGTATCAGACTCAGTGTACAACCTTTATTTACTAGCCATAAACTTGTTTCCTAGTAATGTGCACTTCTGCCTAAAAGCGGTATCTAAATTACACCCATAAGAACTTCAGTGTCCTCACTGAATATAGACTAGCCAATCCAGTTGAAAAGATGCTGTGACCAGACTTTGTCTTAAGTTTATCTAAATTATTCAAATTCTTCAGCAGCTTCTATCAGAGGACATAGTGTTAAGGTGGACATCATAGATGCACAGTCACTTGCACAGTAAGTGGAATGACATATGCAAATGACATTTTCCTGCGTGATTTGTACATGCAATATGGATCTCTTTCATATGAAAGTGACATTGTTAAAAAAATGAGCTTGTGCATTCACATACAGAACACTGCTGCTCTTCTTCACCACGAAAATGGCCTAATGGGACCAAAACCAGACAGACTTACACAACTGGAGGAGAGCCAGTAATGCTAGATCTACAGCACAGTCCTGCAGTAGCATGTCAAAGCAAAAGAAGGGCTGATCACAGAGCTGTTGGTTTCTGACACCACCAGCTACCTCCTATCTGCACCAGAGCTAGTCTAAAACCAGCATCTGTGTCAAGGTGCCATAGACAGATGTTTTGGGGTCACTGCTGTGTCTCAGTGACAGCTGGGAATCAAACTCTTTTATGTAAAGTGCCTTTATAGGTTAAGGAGGCCTCGCACAAATTGCAGCTAGTGCATCTCTAACTAAACTTTGAGGAGTCACCCCTATGGGAGGAAAGTTAAGTACCATTTCCAAACTACTGCAGATTCTGTTCATACAACAGCCCTGTTGTGGTGGAGAAGAGCTGCAGCTACCTTAGCTAGAGGTGAGTAATGATTACACAAAAACTACTTTTCCAGTTTCAGTGTAGTATCTGACTATAGCTACTCCTTGCATGGATTCATCTACTACCTCAAGGGTCAAGACCTATTCACCCTGCCCATGTGAATAACCCACTCTAGTGGGTGCAAGTAAATGAACTGAGTAGAACTTGGTCTTCAAGCAGAATATAAAAGCATCTTTAAAGAGTTCAGTATCAGAGGCAGAGTAGCATGATAAAAGTAAGGGATGCCTTTCTAACAAACAGAAAAGATTCCTCTTCTGCTTTCAGGTGCACAGATGCCCTTGATGGACATAGGTTTTCTGGACCCTGTAGCATGTCTCTGTCAGGAGTAACCACATTGACTTAAAACACTTTGGATAGTCAACAAACTCAGGATAAAGTAACACATTCAGCCTTAGCCTCTGCCACTGTACATGTACTTACATGTACGAGTACTTACAATGTCTCAAAAAAATATTATGTTAAATAACTGCAGGAAGGTGGGGGAGGGAGTGGGGGCAGTGGAGAATGAAAGTAGTCGTTTTCAAGAATGAGTGTTTGACCTGCAAATTGCTTATGGAAAAAAAACCGAATTCAAGAGGTTCATAAGTAACGTAATAGAATACAAAAGTTGGTTTTTTTCTGGACAAAACTTTGCTTTTAAAAACACAAGAGCCTTGAAGTTTTGATTACTATTAGTTAAATACACTATACATGAATTAGTGGCAGTAGTAGTGATGCTAGTGAGAATAAAATATAATGTATTAGACAGCATCAGTCTCTGAACCTTCCTAACACCAAAAGAAAATGCATATATCACAGGGCCACTGAGATAAAGTAACACTCAGCCCTAGAGGGCACAGATTTCGTCTTTATGTAAATCAGTGCCTGTCACTGCATGCATGATTCACTGCTCAGAGTGTACTCTTCTGTGACGAATGAGTCCCGCTTAATTTGGCAGTGATTATGCGGGTTGCTGGCCCTCTAAACCCCTTTGAACTTGTAATTGCTGCTGGTTTAAATAATGAACATTAAGGGGAGGTGGATTCATAAAACTGTGGATAATTACAATTTTTTTCTTTTTTCCTTTTTTTTTTTTTTTTT
>VZRN01007377.1:457603-519936 GCA_013397935.1 Dasyornis broadbenti | reverse complement strand
TTTTTTTTTTTTTAACGGAAATAAAAGGTTTTGGATGCCACTGATAACTGTATCATACTAGGCTGTTACTGAAATAAAACTGCAATCTTGTTCAGTCTTGAGGAAGCAAAGGGAATGGAAAGGAGAAGAGGAAAAAAGAGAGGGAGATCAGAATGGCTTGGATGCCAGTAGAAAAGGAGGAGCAATGGCATTCATGAATATTCATAGCCAGTCACATCTGTAGCAGGCTTGCTTTCCACCTTTTTTTCTTTGCAGTTCAACATGGACAAGAAGTGCTAACAAAAGAAGGTGATTGTGCAGCTCTATCAGGCTCCAGGTTTAATCTTTACAGAGCATATGGGTGAACTTTTTTTCTCTAATTTTCAAAGACTCACATTTTTTAAAAGTTGTGAACGTCTTTAACCAAAGGAAGTGTTCCCTCTCCCTCCCCCCGCCCATGCTGCTTTTTAAAAATTATGTTCCTGTAATTATGAATGTGAGGGAGTCAGTTGCCAAGGAAGCATGATGTGTAACATGCAGCAAATTTGTTCCTCCTCCCCTTTATGAGCACTTTACTAAATCCTCCAATATTCTTTGATCCGGTAAAATTTTGATTTGCGTGTGTAATGTATTGAAACAACGATGACAACAAAAATTGTTATTGAGGAGGGGACAGAAACCAAAGTCAGCCAAGTCAGGCAGCTACTACCCAGAAACAACAAAGAATGAATGATAAATTTAGCAGCCTCATGTTCAATTTTCAAACAACACAGCAGAGATTTATAGCTTTGCTGCTCCCATGGTAAACGAAGCAGCACACAGAAAGCGTGTCTGTTTTTGATTTTGCTATGTTTTCCCCCTTTTTTGTTCTTTGCCTATTTGCAGTTGGTTTTTTTTTTTTTTTTTTTTTTTTTTAACTCTACATTTTCTTTATCCTGGTGTGAGATGAATATCAAAGGCCTAGTGCTGTTGGTAAGCCTCCAGCATACAAGGGCAGCTCAATGGGATGTTATTAGAACCTGCGTCACAACACGGCAGACTGTGATTAATAGCAACTGTATCAACGGTAGCAACTTCTCAACAACGCCCTCCAGCAGCTCTGAAGGGGCCACGTGAAGAAGAAGGGAGGGGGAAAAAGGGAGGAAAAAAAAAATGTCTGCAAGAACTACCTACTACAGCTTTAGCTTTGCACATGATTAGGTTATGTCAAAACTGTGTGACTGCTTTCAACCAGGACATAGTGGGGATATTTATTTAAAAGCACTCTAATAAATGCATGGGCTGATCATGTGTTTTATTTTGCCAGAACCAATTATATGAGGAACAGGATCAGAGCAATGGAGGACACTGAAAAGATGAGGGATGGTTAGAGTTTTAATCAGGTTTCCCTCCAAATGAAGAAGAAATTTTCCCAACACTTCATGAAAATTTCTGAGAAAACTGCAGGGCTGCTAGGTTTTCCTGTGGCTACATGAAAGAAAGCAGGTTTAATTTAAAATCAAGTGTAAACTGATATCCTTGCTCTCTGTTCTTTTTTACTTTTTCTTTTAAATACAGTTAAGAAACTTATGTCCACACAGTAAGAAATGTGAAGCTTATTCAAATATCCCATTACACATCAAAAAAAATTCTAACAAATGTCCTCAATAACTCAAATAATCCAAAATTAAGTTCTTCCAACTGTAGCTCATGAATATATGGTTTGGTGCATAGCAGGCCCGAAAAGAAAATGTAGATGCATCAGTGCTCTTAAACATTATGATCTGGATGTTAACTTCCCACTCTGAAAGTCTTTAAACTTCTGCCCACCAGAAGCCTGGAGGACATACTGGGACTTCTGGGATCTTCCCACACTTGCATCATTTCTTGGTCTCATCACCACTCACTGCTGATCTGGCTCAGTGGAGCATTCATCTGGCCAATAGAGCAGATTTTATTTAGTGAAAAGCAAGAAAAAAACACTTGTTAGTGTACTTTTAAAATATTTAATGTTACCTGCTCCTTCTCACAAAACTTTGCTGCCACTAAGTAGTTTTCATTTCTGTTAACAGCATTTAAAAAATGCTAATCATTCTGCCATCTTCTGTCCCTCCGATAGAAGAGGTGGAATACTGACCTACAGATGTAAATGATGTTAGTAATTTCAGTCACAAATTAGACTGTTGGCATAGTATTTAGACTGAAAAAAAATTGCAGAACTATTTTAAATGTGTATATTAGCACTGAAGCATATTTAAGCCATATCTCAGTGAGTGAAGCAGAAGAGGAAGTCATGGAAGACTCGTGGTTGACTAGGAGAAAAATTATCAGCAGATGAAAAGCAAAAAACAAGCAAACAAATTAACAGCTCTGCAAATTAGATGAAAAGGTTAGGAGTGAAAAAGAAAGCTGTGGTACTCTGGTATATTATACTGTCCTCCCTCAGTAGATAGAATGATATAGTCCAACTGCTGTTGGACTGCTCTGCTGTTGGCTACTTTTCTATCTCATGCTCCTCCCATCTGTAATTGTCACATAGTTCTACTGAGAGATCAGGGGTTATCCAGTGTATTGATGTCCAGAAGAAAATGACCATATGCACAGTGCTGAAAATCAACACCTGCTGAGCTATAAATGATAAATAATAAATCTTAACTACATTAAAAAATGCAAGCAACTTTTGATTTCTATCTCAAAAGCACACAGCTTGCTCAACAAAGCACTGAAATACGCTATATTTGTGCCAAGGACTGCAACACACCCTTCAACCTGTTTATCTTTGAAGACCATAATTAAGGAGGACAAACTGGTTTACAGTCTACATAAGTTGCAAAAGAATTGCGTTTACAATTTTTCTCAAACACTTATTTTCCTTATCTAAGAATCTTGCTTGATTAAAATCATGGGGCAATTAGCAGTTGAGTGAAGAGATTACTTTCTGTTGCAAAAAGTCAACCTTTACACGTTTTACAAAGGAATAATTCGGACTCAGTTCTCAGCTGTATCCAAGCGTGAGGAAACCAAACCCTTCTGCTGCTCTGATCTCAGGGCTGGACAGAGCTAATTCAGTACCTGATACTGTTTAGTGCTGTCTCCCATGTTTGTTGGAGCACTCTTGTTAAATCTTTTCCACACAGGAATCACCTCAGCATTTTCATCACTGGCCAGACACTCTTTCACTCCAAAATGAGGGCAGAACCTGGTAAGATACCACTAATTTTTAACAACACATACCCCTCAACCTACCACTGTTGCCTCTGCTAAGAAATACTGATTATGGCCTTACTATGCTATCCTCAGTTTTCCTTATAATAGTGCAATATTCACACAGAGGAAGCCTCAGATTTCTTAGTCCCATAAGACACAGCTCTACAGACTCAGATAAGTATTTTTCTTTCCCAGCAAAAAGGACTAATTCAAAATTACCTAGAAAAAATTGGGAAAGAGGAACAGACCAACTATAGAATAACTGTCACAATTATGAGGTGCTGTGGACACCTTTTACCAAGATGGGGAGAGTGAGTGAAGGGAGAAATAAATTTTTTCCTTAACCTTTTACTGAGATTTAGCCAAATACACCATGACCTGAGAACAGTATACATGGCGTAGGAAGAAGCAGAGCCATCACCAAAAGCTCATCACTACAGGTGATGTAGATCACATAGCCCTCTAGCAGAACTGCAACACACGAGCAAATGTCCTCTGAGTTGTCTGTGTACGTGGAGGGCCACAAAGCTGTGGCAATGTGGCTTAGAAAGGTTGATGTCTTTGATAATGGCTTTTTCATCAACCTCATATCAGCATTTTCAACCACAGAAGTTTGCTTGGCACTTGAGGTTTCTAGGGTGGATGAATGAAGACTGATGAGAGACGATGAAAGAAGATGAGCAAACCCTCAATTCCCTAAATTCTCATCCCCTGCACCTTTTGTTTTGCTAAGCAATGAATAAATAATCAGTACTAATGCTATTAAAACAATTTTGCTATCTCAGAGTCAAATTCTGATAAAAAATGCATGGCCTGACTGGCCTGCAGAAATGCATTTGAGGACAGTTGGAACCAGTCTGGAATACCGGTAATCTCTACATTTGAGCTAAACCAAAATTTTTTCTACTAGGAACATGGGAAAAACTGGCACAAAGAAAAAGCTGTGACATGAAGCATTTGTTTGGATCAAGTACAACTTACTCCTGTCTTCTGTATCCTCCAGTGTGATTTTCAGAAACAATCAAAACAAAAGTGACAAAACCCAAAAACCACAATGAGCAAATAGCAGCTTTTAAGTGCTGTGGGAACAGAGATGTTTGTTTAAGTAACCACTGTTTAAAAAACGCATACATAGTAACACCAAAATAAACAGCTTGCAATGTTGTTTATTTTAAGATACACAATTGTAATGTAAAGTGCTGCATGCACTGAATTCAGGGTATATTAACATTATTTACAGTTGTGAAGAGAAGTACGAAAACTAAGCTCCATGCCAGAAGACTCCTTGTTCTGAGAGCAAAGGTCAGTTTTCACTGCTTTTGCAGCTAGGAGGTTTCCAACATGCAGCCATGGAAAGCTCCTGCTCTCATTTCTCAAGCAGGTAACTTCTGAAATCTTACAAAAGGTATATCATGCCTATGGCATCTTTAAAATGGGTACATAAGCCCGTTCCTGGGAAGTATAATTAAGAGGGAGAAAAAGAGATCTTTGTCCTGTTGCTTCACTTCTTTAAAAACCTTCCAAACATGCCTGACTCACTAACCCTATATTGTGCCAGACAGAAAAAAATATCCAAAAGGAGGAAAATACTAACAAAACTAAGCAGCGGTGTTCTGAAAAGTGATTGCCTTACTGAACAGATTTATGTTCCCATGTGTCTGAATTGCATTTGATTCTCTGCTGATGAAAAAATGCCATTGATTTTAATTCATAATAGAAGTTTGTGCTATTTTTCTTCATAAAGCCAGCGTAGCTATAGGCAAGAAAACTGGACTTTTCTTTCTGGCCAATCCATTGTCTATTTATTATTGTAATTGCATAGCTTTACCATTGTAACTGCAACATTACTGTTATCATATAATCCTTGTGACTGCCAATAAATAAGCCAGAAAGAATCTGACTTGGATCTAAGATCCAAGACTAAATTTCTAATTCCGGCAATGTGGGAAGAAAAAATAAAAAAAGAGGTAAAAAAAAGAAAGCATTTTTCTGCCATGAAAACAGAGTTCATTTGATCTGGAAGTCATTGAGATGAACGTGGAACCCCACAGTTACATTATTATAAAGTAATGTTCAAAAGCAAAATTTCATTTTAAATTCAAAATACAATCTCTTTCTTCTTGATACTTTTGAGGAAAGCTGTGTGTGAAATTCAGCAGTTGAAGTCAGCAGGCACTCAGTCAATATTTTCTTGCGGTCATTCTACCTCTCAGAGGGCCCAAACTTTGTTTTTGAATCATGGCGTCAAATTGCCATAAATGTCTGTAAGTGAAAAACAGGTGAAAAAGCTGTATTTTTCACCCGTTTTGGCATTCAAACTTCTGTGTAAATCCATAAGCAACCTCATTTTACATTAAATGTGCGTTGGATCCATGGACCTTAAAAATCAACATTTGTATTTCGAGTTCTTGTCAACTTTTGGTGTTTTGGATTGCTGTTTCATAGAGCAAATGTTGGAGCAGATGTCAGATGTATTGGGGAACACTAAGCTGGGTAAGTATTGACTTCATACCTGTACCTTACCCAGACATTGGTGAAACTACATATGTTGTGAATGGAGAGCAGGGTACGTATTGTGACACAGTCTCTGCCTCTGAATATCTGAAAGGGAGGTGTTTTTACATAAGGTCCTCAACACAAAGTCTCTTCCTTTGTCAGCCTGGCTGACCTTCAGCATCCACTCCCAGTGCCTGAAGGAACAGAAATTAAATATTTCTCTTAAGCTTAATTCTTCATTTTGTGTCTCAAGCCCATTTCTAGTTTGACTTTTTAAGTTAATTTTGCAATAATTTTTTTCACTGACAGATAAATGAAATGTCATTACAAAAGTGGAAACAAATACAACAAAAACTTAAACCTGAAGGAAGCCAAATTTGGAAAGGCTGGCTTCTGAAAACAGCTCTAATTTCAAGATACTTTTTGGTTTTTAATCATTAATAAGAAAACATGAAAATTTGAGAAAAGCTTCAGGCAACACTACTTTAGTGTAAGCCCAGGAATGCAAGATGTTTCTCAGCAGTTTCTTTTTCATATCTTCAAATGGTTTTTTCGGAGTCTAGTTTTAAAAGTGTTAAGCAAAGGCACTTCCACAGATTGTTCTACAGTCTAAGCGACTGGGGTTTGGCTGCCGAATTCCATTATTCCTGCAAGGTGTTTTGTTCCTCTTCAGTAATTTCTCCCCTTATCTCTTTGTAGCCTGTGCTTATTCACTGCTTCAGTTTACATATTCTCTGTCTAGGGCTAGATCTTGTATTTTTGGGATGAATGGAAAGAGCACTGGAAAAAACAATATAGCTTTCATTTCTCTCATCTTTTTTCAGCCTCTGTTACCCTTTTTGGGGAATAAGGGGCCTGATAGTCTAGGCTCTCCAAACATCCTCCTGTATCTTTCTCAGACTCTCATCAAACTGGCCTCAGGCTAGTTTCATAATCCCCAAGAAAAAAAAAACCAGTCCTGATGTTCAGCATGAGATCATAACACGGTGATCTCACTCTGAACATTACCTTTCAGTACAGCAGCTCTATTGACTTCTTTGCTTAGAACAGTTTGAATTTCCCACCAGCTCTGTTGTGTGATATTTGGCCTCTTTTAGGCAAGATACTTTTTCATGAAGTGAGCCTACAGGGTACTGAGTAGAAAACTCATGAGTCCCCAGGCCTTATTTGAAAGAGTTTCCAGTCTCAGCAAGAAGTTTGCTGCAGAGCTTTTTCGGGAGGTGGTAGAGCATGTTAGCGCTCTGCCGAACTGGAGAGTGCAGTATTGTATCTTTTCAGCTGGGGCTTTGAACAGGATTCAGACCCCAGCAGCCAAACTCATGATAGTTGCACAGTTCTATGATTATTTGTACCCACTCTAGAAAAACACTCCAGTCTTGTTCATTTGTAGACATTTTTTTCTCCTGCTGCACATATAATTTGGCACTGGTTCACATGGGGATTCAATCTACTTTGAAAGCATTATTGCTTTCTAAATGTACAACTTTTTGGGAAGAAAAGGGAGAGAAAGTGGCGAGAGCCTCTTTTCTCAGACGATTGGTTGCAGCCAAGAGCATTGTGGGATATAAGTTCATAAGAGTCAGGACAGCTAAGATTAATTATAGCAGTAAATTATCTACATATGCTTTGGTTAGATTTGCACAAGTGGTGGGCTTTTTTTGGTCTGAGAAGTGTTTGCTTGGCAGTTCACGGCCACCATACAACATATGCATATGTGGTAGGCTGTTTAAACTTGAGATGTAAGTGGGTACCTCTCTTTCCTAAGAGATGTTAGATCATTCAGTAAAGTGTCCCTCTGTAACTGGAAGAAATTGAATCAAAAACAGACAAGACCAAGTAACACAACTCTTGGATTAGTCCACCAAAAGAATAAAGAAGGTGGAAGGGAGAAGTGAATCAAATTATTTTCCCTCTTTTTGTTGTTCCCCATAATTAACCCATTTTCACATGTTTCTGTTTAATTTTCTACTTTATATCTGAAAGAGATAATCCCTTTATAGCTGAAACTGAAGCACTCTTAAAACATTTATATTTTTTAATGGTGCCTCAATTTAACCAACTTTCTTTGCTATTTACGTGTGCCAGCATTCCTATGCAACACTCCTTTGCTGACACCCTCAAATACACACATTACTTTTCTGACCACATAACATTCCTTATTCCTCTTGTTATCACACATATCATGATCTTTCTCACTATTCACTCTCCATATCCCTGAATAGCCCATTTGTGGACTATGTAAACAGCTGTCAGCTATCTGCATGTGGTCCTCAGTAGGCAGGGACTTTTCCAATATGAAATGGGGACATTGCAATATCCCTTCAGTCCCTTACTCTTCACTCTAAGTCACCCTCCTGTTTCCTGTTTCTTCATTCAAGCACAAGTGGGATGCACAAGCGGGAAGCACCTGGCTGAGTCAAAAGAGACAGCAGAAAGTATCAGGACTGGCTGGAAAGCTGCCAAAGTCCAATTTCACATCAGGAAACTCCCTGGACTGTTGAGGAGGGGAATATCCACTAGCAACTTCTTTAAGTACAAAGATGCATTTGTTAATACTGTTACACTCCCTTTATTCTCACTATTTCCTCTCGGCCTGCAGTTGATGCCCAGCATCCTTTCTCTTGATTCTTTCTGGGAAAGATATTTGATACCATTTATATGCAGCAATCACCACATCAGTTCACCAGCAAGGATACCTGACAAAATTAACCCAAGCTCAAGACACTTGCATTAAAGTAGCTTGCAGAAATCATACACTGTCATCTTCAGAGGAGACCAGCAAGACCATAATACTCTTAATTTCATATTAAGTACTCCTTCATAAAGAGAAAATTGTCCTGAACTTTCAAAGTCTACAGAAGTTCAGGTATTTCTGCAAGCATTGCATGTCTGCCATGCTGTTTCAGCAGCAGGATAATACCACAACATTGGTGTAATTCTCTGTAATTCACCTGCGGCAAAGTATAAGATACAGGCTTTACGCAGTGTTTTTCATCTGTAAATATGAAAAGCACTCCAAAAAGCAGCCCCAATCATTATGCCATACTGTTTAAACAGGGAAAGTAAGGCACAGTGTCTTGTCAAGGTTACAGCTAGAAAGAGAACTGAAAGCTCCACGTGCCTACCAGAGCTCCCTTGTGCTAAAGCATCGTGGGGACAGTAGTGAAAGCTGGGTCACAAGAGAATGTGACAAACAGTTGAGTGCTCAAGACATTTGTCTTTCTATCATAAAATAGGGAATTGTTGAAAGAGTTGTTAAGTGTAATTCATGGATAAAGTGGCTATAGCATTTAACACTTACTAAGTGTTTTTCTGTCTTTCTCCCGTTATGATTTCACTACATCTTCTCTGTTTTCAAAGGGATCAGAGTTCCACTGGAATTAGTGGAAGGAGGATTGAGAGATACACACCATTAGGCACTAATTTGTGAATTATCTGGAAATAGATATCAAAATAATCAAACCTGAATTTTTTAACTTACCTGGGAGGAAAAATAACTGCTTTTATAAAGATCCATATAGGTATACAACATATAAACTAACTATATAGCTTACATCATCTTTGAAGTCTTTTTAATTGCCATAACAAGTTTAAAGTAGTCTAGAATAGGCCATGATCTTATGAAAATCTACTTCTTTCATGTATTTAGTATACCTTAAGAAAGTGAACAGAAGCTTTCCCATTGCTATCTGATTTAGTCAGACGGTATTTCCACAGTATATCCACTTTAGAATATCAAGGTACCACTTTGAAATGACCAAATAAGAGCTTGATCCTGATGACAGTCAAATCTCTATAGCATTAAACAAATTGATATATGCAGATTTTTTTTTTAAACACTAAACTAAAATATTTGCCGCTGTTTACTGAACTACTCAGATTTATTGTCCTGAGATTGTAAGAGTATGTAATGAGATGTTAAACCTTTTATGGACATAAGTAGTCAACTGCTACAAATAAAATACGTGTTTTGAACTGTCATCATAAAAAGGTAAACCCAAGATTTAAAAAAATCTTTATGGCATTATACAGCAAGTTGACAACCTATCACCCAGTATTAGACAAAACAACTGAAATTAGTTTTGGCAGATTTGGGGCTAGCAGTTAAAAATGAAAAATAACAAATGTAAAAGCATCATATCTGTATTGCCATTAAGCTTAAAGACAATAATAAATCTTTAGAAATGCCGATGATTGCTTTAGATATTACAAATGACTGCTGCCAATCAGCTCTAAAATATCTAATGCATGGTATTCTAGGTATCATAACTCAAGGCAAACTCCACAACACCAGGAGTAATATTGTCTGCCACAAATTACTCTCTTCATTAGGCAACAATAAGAATTAACATATCCATTTCTTTGCAGTTGTGGAACTGTTAGCAGAAACATGTATTTTTTTTTTTTTTTTTTAGCATAACTCAGATTTTACCAAAAACTTCCTTGAAACCAATTGTCCCGCTCGTGGATCTTGCAAAGAATGTTTTAAACATGTCCTGAGGCAAAACTGAGAGGTGGTATTACTGCACAAACAACAGCAATTGTGTTTTCCCTAAAAGTATATTTTATATCTATGTATAATCACCTGTGCACACTACAGAGAAAAGGAGAAACTATGAGTTTTCTGATGACAACAGCTTTAGGTAGTGGAACTTGAAGATACTCTAAAGAATTCTCTCCTCTAGTTGACTGTGATCTTGATCCTCAAAAGCTGCAGTTCACAACATTTATTAGTGCAATATTTTCGGAGTTTAAAAAGTGTTTAAACACTTTATATTTGCATATGCTTTGGTTAAACCACCTTTTGCCTTGCAAATCTTGAAGCCACAACTCTATGTAAGTAAATTCTTGTCACTACCACTTCCTTGTTTCAATTACTTAAAGGAATTCATTAATTGGACTTTGGTTTTCCCTTTTCTTTTCTCTTTTCTTTTTTCTTTTCTTTTCACTTCCTACACTGACTCTGCAAAGCTTTGTAATCTGACAATAACAATCAGAGAAAAACAGAGGCTGATCCTATCTTTTGCTAGGCCACATTCAGCTTGCTCAGTCAAGGCTTTTAAATCAAATCTCAACTGAAACCATGCACATGGTTTTTGTTGTTCTCAGGAATTCGCTGTTTCAAAATGGCAGGTAAAATATTAAATTGGGAAGTGACATCTAGCCACATTGTCTCATGGTTTGGCATTGGCCGACCTCATGTCACATGAATGAAATGCACCTTGCTGCAGTCCTGACACATTGTGTTGCCTGTTGATGAGGAGGAGGCAAAATCAGGCAGGGTGGTATAAAGGAAAAAACAAGGAGGGGCAAAGGTAAAGCATAAGTAGCTAATATCAGACAGGGTACTCTGAGAAACTGTCACAGCAGGCCTAGAAGAGGACCTGAGGTAGACTCAGTAGCTTAAATTGTCCTAGGAGCACCAAAAATGATTTTGCTGCAGCCCCTCATCCTGCCACAGATTTGGGGATGGAAGGGGGATGAAAGGGGTGTGAGAGCTGGAGGGGAAGGGTGGTGTGACTCATTTACTTGTCCCTTGCAGGATTCACAATTTGGGGACTCTTTAGGGGGATGGGGAGGGTGTGTATGTGTATGCGTGAATTTCATCCTATATATAACTTGGAATCCTATTAGAAAACAACTCGGTGACACTGCAAATCCAGTATTTCTCAGCATGCTATTTTTGAAGCTGAAACACTCAACATATTTTGATCTCCAAAGAAGTACAATAAAGATCCCCTCTTCAAAATAAAATGAGAAGTAAAAAAAAAAACCCTCAACCAAATGCACATGTAATAATTTCCAGGCAGGCTTCCTGTGATTGTATCCGATTATTTAAATTTTGGACTGTCTCTTTAATTTGAGGAGCGGGGAGAGAGGCGACAGATGGCAGACAGAATTGACTTATGTCCTCTATTCTTCTACAGAAGAAGGGGGAGTGCAGAAAGTTTGATCGAGGCAAAAGCTACAGTACATAGGCCTGGCAATAACTATCTAATAGGTCTTTTGACGTATCGGTTTGGAATATTTAGGTTTTTTTCTCCCTCAGACAGGCTTTGTAACAAACCCACGGTCCTGGAGGTTGCCATGGGTGACGAGAGCGCTGACATCCAGTCCCAACTACAAATAAGCACATGACAAATGGGCCCAGGGCCCTCCGACAGCCCTGAACCTTGGTGACCCCCTAAAAAACCCAGCCTCCCCATACCCCATGCCCCCCCCAAAAAGCATTACTGAGTACATTTTTTAAAACCGAAAGCTTGCACTTAATTGGAAACACTGCTGTGTAACCGAAATGCTTAGGACAGCATGTACAAGTAAAAATAAATCATGCAGCATTGTTATTTAATGCGCTGTGACATCATTTCCTGAAATTAAACAGAGATGACACAGATTCAGACAGTCCCTGCTAAGGTTCAGTTCAAACAATTCACAGATGTTTTCCTCCAGCCGGCAGAAAACAATGCGAGACTTAAAGCACTCCTCTCCCTCTCCCCCTCTCCATCTTCCACTCCCTCTCCTCAGCCTTTTTGCTGGTACAAGGAGGTATGGCAGTTTTATAATACATGCTCCCGCAAAAATATTCTTTTTTTAATTTAATTACTCAGGCTGTTGTACTAAATAGATGGATCATTGTGTCACAAAAGCATCAATTTTTCAGAAGAAATAACAGATGTCTATGTAACAATGATTAGATTAACCACTCCCAGACAAAGCTAGCTTTTGAGGCCCACACACCCCATGACCCTGGGTTCCCTCTTCTGTAGGGGGTGGATGTAGAAATGTCAGATCTAATCTCAGATTCCATTTTTAAAACAAACAAAGCCCCACCCCCACCCCATTTCAGCTCTTTTCTCTTAAGATTGTGGCGTTTAAAAGGTATGTGAATGTTTGGTCTCTTGCTAAATCTTCAGGATGGATTTCATGGCTGAGGACTAGGAGCACTCAGAGGAGGAAACCTTTGAGCCTGGGATCAGAAGTGTCATTTTGAGAAAGATTTCCAGGTTTATTCTGCCCAGGCTGGCGACATGGTAGTGCAGGCAGGCAGGACAGGAAGGGAATGCTGGTGACATTAGGCAGGGCTGTGCTACCAGCAGCAACAACAACAAATGTTAATGGCCACCACCAGCTCTTCTGGTGAGACACCGGAGCAACTCTGGGATACAAAGAGGCTCAACTCCATCATCCTGAGCACCGCAAGACCACAGGTCTTGGGAGTTTAGCATTCAGGTACTGATTTTTCTTTGGCACTGGGGGCTGAAGTCATTTAACCTCTCCTCACAAAAGTTTATCCAGCTGAAAAATGAGCACAATATTGTTTTGTAGGACATGCTTCCAACCAGGTGGTGTTTGTACAAAGAGGTCTGTTCTACACCAGCAGGCAACTTATTACCTAGCTGAAAACCCAGCACACAGCCAGCCCTGCCTGAAAGCAGACCTGAAATAAAACTGCAGCTTAGGGTTCTCCAGCTCTCTGGCTCTGTGGTTCCCTGAGGTGGAAATGGCAGCCATGCAAACACACGTGCAGGTAGTTTTACAGCAGAATCAGAGGACATTGTGCACCTCCTCTGTCTACCCTCAGAGGGTATAGCATGTTACAATGCACTCCAACACATGCACTAACATTCATTACAATGACTACACATTCCTGTATTATCTGGGGTCTCCCAACCTTCTTCTCACCATTTTAACTGGACAGAGGTCTGTTGTACTTTTGGGTTTAGTTTTCGTTTCTTAAAGTAGAGAAAAAACAGCAGTGTAAAGAATGCTTCTCCCAGTCACATCTCTGAGAAAAGATGTTCTACAGTTTGATATGAAAGTAAGCTGTTCTGTGTGGAGTGCAATAGCACTATGTTTATAACCTTTATTTAAGGTATTATTCCTAAAATCCCAATATGAATGGAGATATTTATGAAGTTGAGTTGGATTCAACTTCTTTGAAGCCTTGCTGCAGGATTGGCTTTGGCTGATTATATTCATCTCTAAAATCAAATCTAATGAATAAATAAAATAGCTGCCCTGTATAAAATGCTTGATAAGCCATTCATCAAAATATGATAGATACACATTTTATTCTCAGATACACCCACATAAATATAGAAAAAAAAAATCAGTTTCAGTAAGACTATTCATATTATCCAATCTGGACCCCTGAATATGACAAGTTAAGAAAATGAATTCAGGTAAATACAAAAGCTGTGACTGGTCCATTTTACCACCTTCCAGGAGAACTTACTCTAGCCTGACAATGAAACAGATAAAACCAAAATATATTCTACAATAGACTGTGTAAAGAGCAAGATTTTCAGCCAGAAGATTGTGGATATCAGGCTAAAATGACATTGTTCATCATTAGAAGACAGAACTTCAGCTAGCAAAAAAAAGCAAAAAAAACAGCTCAAGTCCTCTGATTTCAGGGAAGACATCCCAAATACCATCAGATGGGAATTTGGAATTTTCATTAAAAAAGCTTTCATTTGCAGGCTACCATTGTTAAATCTGGTAGTATTAGTTAAGATATACATCTTCTTAAAGACTATAACAAAAGAAACAACCAAAATAGAATTTTAACAAAGGGCATCACTCCAGGTAAGTGTCAAAGAATAAACGAGACTCTGTTCTACCAGCTCTGTAAAAGAAGGTGAAAAAATGTTGAATGTAGCAAAAATGTAGTCGTTGGCACACAGCTGCAGAAATGTATGAACTACCAGAGGTACAAGTCTGTAGAATGGTATAATTACTTCCTTTATAACTTTCCTCTCTTCTGATTATGTATGTATATTTTAAAGGTCCTCCATCCTTTAAAAGGGCATGGGAGGAGGGGGATCGGCTCTGTAGTTGCTGGTAAGAAATCCTAATCTCAACATTGGTGTAAGCTGGAGGTGTCTATACATTTGAGCACTTCCTGTTTTCACTTCGTGATCAAATATGTTCTTTGCAGGGCAAATAGGGGAGCACTTGAGGGAGGAAAGCAGAGATGTCTGAGAGGCTAATTGAGTGTACTAAGAACTCCTTACCATAGAGGAAAAGGAGTCTTCCAAAGCTATGAATAAACTCTCAGCTTGGGTCAGATTTCTTGCTGTTTCTTTTCTTTAACCACCTTTGAACTCAACTAGAAACAGTCTTAATGTCAGGTTTACCTTTCTGATGTCGTAATCTTTATGTACTATTGAAAAGATTATACTACCAGACTAGGATTTCCTCTACTTTCTTAAACACTGGATATTATCCAGAAAAAGCATACACATTTCCAACCAATTCATCCTCAGATCTTTTATCTTCCGGTACTGTTGTAATTCCAAATGTAAGACAGAGCTCAGTAAGTGAACGAGAACATGACAGAAGCTCCTACTCCTTGCATTTGATTTCCAGCAATAAAAATGTGCATGTGTATCCTATTTCAAATATAATTAAAGTTACTACAAAATGGAAGCTGTGATAGGGGTTAGAAATCATTTTGAAAGACAGAGCCTGTCAGACACATTCATTCTACGTCAGAGTTCAAGTGCCTGTCTCTTCAAAAAAGCCACTTAGACCATTCAATTTTTAAAATTGCCTGCATTAGGAGTTTGCAAACTGATTGAATAAAGGGAGAAAAAATGCATTTTATTTAAAATCATAAGTAAATACAATTAGTCAAATCTGAGTTATTGTCTTGGAATTTGACGGTCTAAAAGACTTTTAGGTTTAATCCATGCCATAAGAGATGCCCTGCCACTGCCTCTCCTTCCAGGGAAATCAGAGGTTAATGATTTTTGTCATATTGAGACTAAAAGCTAACAATTGCTACAGTTGGCCTTTAGTATTTTATTTGTCCTTTTGAGGTATTCAGAATAGGTGACAATGGCTTGCAGTTGAGAACATATGTAGAGAGACCCCTGTGGCTTATGGAAAAGTTGCTCCATGCTGGTTGGGTGTTTGAAAAAAAAATACAACCAGAGCTCTTTTATGTTCCTCTCCTTAATGAATGCATGAATGTCAAAATGTACCAATGGCCCATTCAGGGGGCAAAGCCTAAGCAGCTCCTTCTTTAAGAACACATCCTGAGACGTAAAATACATTTGCTTAACAAATTAAAATAATGAGATAATTCAATTAGTTTCTTTAAAAAAAAAAGAGAGAGAGAGAGAAAGAAAAAAGGGTACATCAGGGGATTATTGTAATACAAGAACAGGTCATACAGCACAAAGGAGGAACAAACCAATTTGAAATAAGGTTAGAGTAGTAATGAAGGAATGTACATTGAATCATGGACTGCCATTGTAAAGATATTTACTTGAAACAATAAAATTGTACATCACAGATTCCCCCGTTCTGGCTCAGCCAGCATTACATTTTGAATGGACAAGCTAATTTGAGAAAAAGTGTGAGATCTTTAAAAGAAAGGAGTTCTCTTCCTTTCCTGCATGTGTTTATGGCAAGAATCTTTCTGAATTTACATTGCACTGGTCAGGGGTCTCCATTATCAGTTTGCAGGTCTGAGAATTATAGCGCAGTAAATCTTTCAACACCTGCAAACTCATTAAAGCCTGGACGGTAAAAGGTTTGGGGCTTTTTTGTGTTCATTTAATCTGATTTTTGTGAGGCCATCCTCACCAGTGATGGCAAATTTCCTTAATTCATGCAGGATGGAGAGGGTCAGGAGAGTGATAGGATAGAAACAAGGAAAAGGGATTTCAAAAAAAGCCAGAAGGACTTTCCTCAAGAGAAGCAAGAGGCAGTTGACTGTTTAATAAGCAACTGTCAAATGCTTTCAAGGAGCACATAAGAAAGAAAAGCAGGGAGGAAAAAAAGTAGATATCACTAATTTCATAAGGGGAAGTGGAGTTAACACAGAGATATCTACAAACCAAACTTGTTTATTTGTGACCCTGCTTTTTGCTGTCTGCCTGTACTACTCCTCTAAAGATATCCTACAGCTAAATGAAAAACCCTCCAATCGCACTCACTCGACTTCCAAATTAAAAACATTTTACAGGTTAGTAAATCTCCAGCTGAGGTGATGTAGCAAAGAACAGCTGTGAAGTAATTTTGATAATGATGAGAATAATAAGCACATGGCAAGGTTCAGGGCTTTGCTGTTGCAGCTTCAGTGCTCCTGAATAGATAAAAGTGATTAAATACTCCTGATTATCCCTGACCAATATGTAATGGATTTACAGCCCTTTCAATTAGTCAGTATTTGCTTAGGACTCATTATTTTGTCTTTGGTTAAGTAATCAGCCCAGAGACTCATGTTCCGTCTAATTCCTCTGAGCCAAGTGGGTACAGGGCACCTGACCTTTGAAATGGCCATAGCTGAGAGGCAGGAATAACCACTACTCCAGCAGAGACACTGGCTATTCCAGCTAATCCTGACCCCACAGGCCAGATCAATGCACCTTAGTTTGCTACTAATGTCCTTACATCAAAATGATGGTTTAGAAATGTGAATCTATCGCTCCCCCCCTTTAGCTGTGCTGCTGGCAGAGCAGTTCGATAGTCTCTATCATAAATAAATCGGGTCCCAGAATCATTACACTGTAACCAACAGCAGCTACCATGGAAATTTATAAAACTTTGGTAGAAGAAGAGGTAGTTAATAACAGTTAGCATTTTAAGCCTTATCAAGTGAGAAACAATTTCAAAGTGCGAGGAAGAAGAAAATCAATTGGTAATTTTGCCAGTTTCCATCATTTCCCACATGAAGTAAAGTAGGTTTACTAGGTTTTCTGTGGAACAGTGTTTTGATGCCTAAGTGAAGCTTTGTAATAGTCAACAGAACACCAACACATAAAACCAATAGCAAGCAGACAAATAAAGACAGCCCAAGGAAAGCATTGCTATTTTACGTATTTAATCTCTCTCCCCCCAAATGTGAATATGTCTAGGTTTCAATATTAATGGACTCGAAGAGAAGCAAAAAATATGCTTATTCTCTCTGTTACACAACGGAAAATTTAAGGAATCTGTAAGCCTTCTTTATTTCTCACAAAAAAAGTAACGATGATAAGGTTGCAAGCTGCTGCTTTGACTTCTCTAACATCCACAGTGTATGTCAGCACACACATACCAGGGTTCTCTCTTTCACCACATACATATGAAGTTTGTGTAAATAAAAGTCAGCAATAAAGAATCCAGAAGGCAGAGCTTTATATGTGCTAAAGCAAGAAGACCCCTTTTGCTGTCCGTAGGAAGATTTTGAATAGTGTAAATCCAAAAATGGTTACTTCATATATAGGTGGTATTCCATGCTAATGTTTTGTAGTCTCTCTCTTGTTCTCTCTATAGGCATGCATGGATGTGTGTGTATATATTTAAATATATAGAGATAGATAGATAGATTTCTTTGAGATTTGTCATGATTCCAAGACCCAAGGAAAAAAAAAAAATCTAGTTAAAAAAAAAAAAGCAACAAAACCTGAGACCTAATAATGGTCAAAAAATTATGGGGAGAATTGATTCTTATAATGATGAATAAACCTCATTAGGCACATGAATAGAAATTTATTTTGGTTTTGGGCACCACTTACTGTGAGATGCTGGAAAAGCCACGCTCTCATGATATTTGTTGCTACTTTGGGGAAAATGCCTCTTTTCTTCTGACGCTTTTTGTCCTTGTCTGGGTCATCATCATCTCCTGTACCAGGTGAGGCTACACTGTTGTCTAAACCATCTCCTACAACAAAGAGGAAAACAGGAAGGAGAAGATGTTTAATGAACAAAATACAGAAGACAAAAAGTATCATTAACTACCAAGACACTGCCACAGTTTGGTGGGTTTTTATTTGTTATATCAGGCACATACCATTTCTCATTATATAAGAATGCTGATACAAATATGTAAAAATTAGAAAACCGTGTCTCTCCAAATACTAATTTTGTGTTTCACACATGCATATATCATTAATTCAATTATAATTGTGTGCTTGACATAGTGCAGTAGCTCTTTCTCAATTATGGGATTCAATGTGGGAAAACCTGCCACAAGAAAACCCATTTACTGTAAATGCGTCCCTACAACCATTCTGAATATGTACGTATAAGTAATCAAGTTAAATGTTCTGTAGTCTATATATCCGAGGCCCTCTGCAGAGGTGGCAGTAACCATGTCACCGTTCAGTGCACATAACACACTGTCAGATGAGCCCCTCCCCGTACCCATCACCTCCTAGCACACATACACACGCACCCACAAACACGTACACCTAGTGTGACCCTGCATGCAGCATTTGCATGACATGAAAACTTCTACGTCTCTGCATCAGTGATTATTATCATTAAAAAAAAGAAAGATGCACATCAAGGTAGAGCTCTCACTTAATCAGAACTTTCCATCAACATCCTTCTCTTCTGTGCTTTTCCCTGGCATTAATTGTGCATTAGCAAAAATCATTTACTTTTAACAGTCATAGTTATTTTTTCTTGCCCTCCAGCAAAAATGCCTTGAAAGCCTGCCTGGAGGGCATCTAAATTATGTATCTGAAAAACTCTTCTGGCAAGGCATTGCAGGACCCCTACTTTCTTAAAATTCATACGAGCACGTCTTCCTGTTTTTGGGAAGGCATCAATCAAGAGCAGCAATATATGCCATATTCCTACATTAATATTTGAACTAATAACTTTAAAAAAAGGAAAGAAACAAGATCCGACTTGTGGCATAATCAAATGCAAAATAAATGAAGAATACTGGGACAGCACTGAGACTTTATAGATTGCTGTGTTTTCCTTACACATCATTAGCCCGGAGCCACACGAAAGAGGAAAACAGAGAAGTGGAGAGTTTATGCTCCCTGCTGGTGTTTAAGAAGCCGAGGTCCTGGAAGGACATCTGGGAATTGTGCTGAGACGGTGGTTTTTGTAATTTAAGAATAGACATTCATTAGCAGTAAATGCCATAAATCCCATGCTAAGTAAAAACCTTGTCCAAGAAAGCCTAAAACAATAAACTCTGTGCTCAATGTAGCCTGAGCTCGACGCTCCATAGCTTCCTGAGGAATGCTATAGATTCACGAGGTAATTCCTATAGCCTCGTCTAGATCTGTGCTGCTACTAAACGAAATACATTGCTGCTACATATAGTCCATTTGCTTCAAAACTCGCATTTCAGCTCCATCTTCCCTCCCATGCCAGATCACCCTTCTTGTACTGCGTCCCCTCTGAAAAACCAACCCTTTTGGACTGGAGAGACAGAAAAAGCCACAGCAAAGAGCTGGCAGATTAATTTTATTGACATTTCCATTTTCACTGCAATGTGATACCCTCCATCACATGGAAGAGATGACCCTCACTATTTACAGACTGACAGGCCACTTCATTACAACCACCCTGCCCCAAGGCAGAGCAGCTCCTTTCCATCTGCCCAAACACCAGAGCAAGACCCTGAAGTCACTGCTCTCTTTCTCATGCCTTTTTTTTTTTTTCTGTTACAGATAGAGAAAGGAGAGTCAAATCACAGTAAGCTAATCGAAGAGGTTATGGAAGTTCTAAACACTGTAACCAACTGTTCTCTTTTGCAATTCATTGGTTATTTAGAAAGCCCTCCTATCTGCTGCTTTCTTCCCCCCATATATTCCACCCTACCCCTCTCTCACAGACACGTGTACGCACACACACACACACACTCTTTCCACTATGCCAAGGAACTGCTGCAAGGCAAATTCTCACAAACACTAATGGCTTCTGACTGCTCCTTGGCAACCCCAGCATTTTAACCTGGGTGGATATGCTCTCCAAAATACAGACACTGGAGCTATCTCATCAGCTGTTCATGTGACACAGATGGAGAGTGGCTATTAGGAGCCAGGCAATGGGCCTTGGGGATCTGAGGTGCTGTACTGTAGCCTCAGGCAATTTTGAAAAGCAGCACCCGGAGATGGGGGGAAAAAAATCCCTACTGAAAGTGCAAGTTTGAAGTCAGTCAGTCTGTTTGTCTATCTGTCGTGCAGATAAAGATATCTTTGTCTCTTTATGTAAAAGTAATGTGTGTATGCACAGGATGTGTAGAGCTGTAAAACTTCTGCTCTACACCATCCTTTCAAACCACAGAAGCACCAGTTACTCTCTGCACTGACAAATTCCTGTCTGTGCATATAGATACATTCCTACTTGCGAGCATCCTCAGCAGGAGTCGTCTACATGGTAAATCAGTGTTTGGACCTTTTGAAAAGGTTATTAATATTCTGGTTTTCAAAAGCTAATAGCAGTCCAAGAAAGAAAAGTTCGACTAAAGCTCCCACTGCCTTCCCATCCTAATCAGCAATTGAAATCATAAGAGTTGGTGCTTACCTAATCTGTTCCATAACCTCCTGAAAGGAAATTCAAATATTGTAACTCCAAGTGATATCAGAAAAAATATACAGCATGATTTGTTGCTCCTGGTGTATGACAGGAGCCTAGTCCTATTAATCTGTATTGTCATGTCTTTAACAGAACTACAACTGCTCATATTGGTGGATTTTTGGTGGGAAGAAATAATAGAAAAACTCATAATTGTTTTTTCCAAGATGGAATTATTCACTTCTTGGATATGGAGGACCTGATCCTATTTTTCTGTATCCAAATAAATATCAGTTACTTTAAATGAAGAAAAATGAATTATCAAAAGCAAAATAAAACGAACAGGTATGAAAGTCACTTTATAGCAGACTGAATTAATTGTATTTTTCACTAGTGTATGAAGGAATCAAAATTTAAAACATTTAAATCATCATTACAAGAGATTCTGCTTATATGAACTATTCATATCCTGGTTTAGATGGTTATTTGTAAGAAGAGTAGAGTGAAATCCCAGGTTCTATGGAAATGGCAATTATACAAGCATAGTTATCCCAGTTTTCTAGAGGATAAATTAAGGCTAGATTTTGGTCCACTATCTTTCTCTTTCACACAGCACCAAAAAAATTAAGGGTGACTTTCTTCTGCTTTTCCTGATAACGCATTTATTCTTGCGCAAAGAGTACATGTGATTGCAAAACCCTATCAGTGTTCTAGGAAAGAGGAGAATTCTTAAGTGGCACTCTCTTTGTGGAGGTGTCAATGACTACGCAGGATTTGAGCCAGTAGACAATTAGGCATTTTTTCCCAGCTTGTTTAAGATTATAGCAATGCTATGTAATAGTTTCAATAACCCCTATAAAAGATGGAGAGAGTTTACAAGAAACCTTGCAAAGAGACCCACCTGGAGTTCCTTAAAGACCTTCTCTTCTAGGGGGGAAGAGTTTGTGGAGGAGGCTGAAGATGCAAGTCTTCTTTAGACAGCGGGAAGCTGGGCTTCCACACTCGCTCTGTGTTCAGGCACTCGTAGCCTGTGCTTTCCTTACACAAGGTAAATTGCTTTGCATTGAAAGCAAAGGAAACTACCACTTCTTTAAAAAATATCAAATATGTAGTTACAGCAGAGTTTCCACTGCACCATAATTCCAACTTAATTTGGTGCAAATTGACTTCCTTGGACAGAAAAGCTTGCAAAGCCCAATGTTCACACAGCTAAGGACTCTTTGAGATACATAAGGCCTGTCCAACCTTATTGTATTAATGAATTTTTCTTTGTTAGTCCTCCACATTATTAGTATTATCTCAACCCTAGTCTTTCTTTGTGTTCTTCACAGAGTAAAAACCCAGCAACAGATGAAGCAAGTTTAGAAGCTGCTCATCTTTTTACCACTTGTGAACAGGATGAGTAACAAATTTCCAATCTATCAAAATGATATCTGAAAAGGACGACCCAGTCAGGCCAAAGCACAGAAGCCTGGTAACAGTCCAGATTCAAATTCTAGAAATAGTTTCTGTTACCGTCATAACAGTAGAGCAGTTTAAAAAGTGATTTCTGGAAAAGTACATTTCAGAACCAGTGTTTGAGTTTCTTCACCATCAGAGGTCCCTTACAGCTTTAAGGTTTGTCACATTAAAGGAAAAGAGAGAACAGCAGGAGTATCTAAACTGGGGGGAAGACAAGACACTTCACCATTTTTCTAAAAATAGTGGATGCAATATGAAAAGCAAGTTAAAGGATTCTGAAATGGAAAGCTGCTTCCTATGCTGATCTTAAGTAAGCTCCTCTAATCTTTCAGTCTAATATTTTGATGGAGTGGAATATGTAGATACAATGCAAAACAAAGAGGAAAATCTGCATGCAGCCTATATTCACAATTTGCAATTATTTGTTTATACTTATAACGTGTCCATCTGGACACATAAGTATTGTAAACCATTATTAACAAGGACATTCATCTTAGTAATATGATCCATATCACCATCAGAGAAAAATCTTAAAAATCTGGCTAATTATCACAGCCAAAAAGCTAGAGAGAGAATTGTCTGAAGATGTTTTTGAAGATAAGATAATCTGCTGAAAGGAGGACTAACAGAGAGGGAAGGTCAGCTCCAGAATCAAAGACCCTTCAGGAGAATCCTTATCTCCATTCCATCCTGTTAAAATCATCATGCTTTTAGCCTTACAGCTCCAGATCACAGCTCTTTGAATGAACTCCTGGCTATGGATTGTTTTTTTTTTCTCTTCCTCTTAATGATCCATGTTCAAGCAAGTCTCCTCACACAACAGGAGCCATACTTATCTCTTGCATTTATTGCCCAGGGAAACTGAGTTAAGATAGGTTATGGCTGGCAAATATGGGACTTTGAAAAACACAAACAATTCAGGTAGGCATCCCGGCTTAGAGCTGTGCCATCATCGGCAGTGCTCTGCCAGTACCTGCGCTGCGTTTGCTAAATTACTTTGCTGCAGGAGGAAAGGAGCCATCAGGCTGTTCTGATGGCTGTTCCTATTCAAGCCTTACAGGCACTCCCAGGCTGTGCTGACCTGCATCACCTCCTCCTGGATTGAAGTGTCCTCAAGTGAGCTAGTGTAACCAGACCACTGTGTTCTCTCCCCTGGTGTCTCTGAGACACCATACACAGGTCTCACGGTTCTCTGTTCTATGTTTCAGTGAGCATTTTGGGCAGAAAGAAAGGTTGGACACTGGTGCACTAGAGGGAACAGGGAGATTTCAGATATTCAGCACTACCATATCTCTTACTACTACAGAGGATGTTATTCTTTTCCCCTTCTAGAAGTGGGGAGGAGACAAAGACCTGGCCTTTTCTCTTGATGTTCTTTTGGATGATCTTTTGCTTTGATCCAGAATAAAACACAGCAATACCACTGCGCTGGTAATGTAAAGATGGCACGTATGAATTTCACACAAGGCATTAATAATTATTGCAAATTCAAATAGGAAAAAACTTAAGCTGCTATCAGACCCCACCTACCAAGCTAGCCTACGTAATCTCATTACAACTTAGCATAGTTTGTCATTCAGGAGCAAGTCCCTATTGCCATCTGGCAATATGTGCTAAAGGCTGAAAGAGTTGCATGGTATCTTGTATATAAAGTGTATTTACAGCAAGAGACAGAATGAAAACTGTTTCTTTTCTGTTTCTGAATAAGCAACTCTCTACATTCACTAATATATCTTATTTGCAAAAAGGAATTTACAAATATTCTATTATTTACTCAGAGTAGGAATGACATACCAGCTCTGTTATTATAGCCATGCATGCTATGAAAATGAGTGATCTAAGTATTTCAAAATTATTTTCAGAACTGTTAAGTTTCACTTTTCCCTTTTCATTATTTTCCTGTCCAAAAATAAGAAAAAAGACTGGCTTTTTTGTGTCCTTAATTGTCTGTGTTCCGAGCTCATGTTTATTTGTGAAGTGAGTTGAGAAATCTCAGAAATTCTGTCAAAAGCCAAAAATATATTTTTCTAGCTTTTATAAGAGAAAACTACTAAACCGCAGTTTAAATGTTAAGCTCTTTTATACAGCCGGGAAGTCCATGATTCGTTCATTTCAATCCAACATTTTTTCACATCAGGTGAAAAAAGTATTCCAATGCAGACAAGAGGAACAACAGTAAAGCAACCTGCTAATTACTGATCTCTCTTACGTTCCTGCTGTGCTAAACTGTCCGAACATGTTGAAGTGAAATTTTTGTGCGATTTTCAAGTGACTAGTTCATGGCCCACTGCCGTGGAGTGCAGGAGAAGGGATGAAATGCTTTAGTTTACATGCAACATTTACTAACTGTGTGGGTTTTCCGACATTAAAGAGGGGACAGTGACCCATGCCACCTTTTTCACACTCAAAAGAGCACTGAAAAAACAGTCTTCATAGGCTTACCTCAGGCTTCCCTGGCCCTTAACACCCTCCCCCCAGGGTAAGAGCAGAAAGAGAAAAAAGAAGGGATTTTATGCTCCTTTCTCTTCAACTTTTCAGGCGGTATAAGCAGCATTTAGCAAATTCAGCCTCCAAATGGCTCCAAATGCTCTGAGCTGCAGGGGCTCATCCTTTGTTAGCCTCCCTCTATTTACACAGGATTTACGCAGGCTCTCCACTGAAGAGACCACATGTTTCTGACAGAAAGCACTTCCATTCACACTGCATCAGGCAACAGGATTGTAACCACTGCAGCTTCACGCTGACCTGAGATTAGGGATTTCAGCAACATTGAGATGGTAACAATCTGCTAACTAACGAAAATTATCCATGGAGAACTCTGCTGCATACTCCAGTTAAAACTACCATAGCCAGATAGATTAGATTACTTAAAGGGGCAATTAAGAACTAGCTACTGTCAAGAATATGCATGTCCACCTACAAATAACATACACACGCAGAAAAATATCAGCAGGGGAAAAAAACAAATTAAAAAAAAAAATCAGACTGCAGCTTGGATTAAAACAATTTCACCCACTGGTTGAAGACATAAAGTGTAAAAACAGACAGATGGACACATATGTAAATGTGGCTGCATTTGTTTCTCTGGAACTGGCAAGTTAGTAATAACAGTATAGTTTAATAATTTATTTTCCATGGTATTTTCACACTGGTTAACTGGGCAGTGGCAACATCTATGAGGAACTTCGGGAGCAGAATAATTCCCTCTATTTAATTGCTTCTGGGGCAAACAAACTGAACTAAGCAACCTCACTTGGCTCTACCTACAAGGACTCAGTACTAGAACCCATTACCAGTCTGGGGATTTTTAAAATTAGGTAATATATTTTCAAAAACAATTTGGCTGATCGGGATTTCTGCACTGAGATTATTTTCCCAGATTTAGTATTGTGTCAGTATTTTTCTAAATGGATTACACACACACAAGCACAACGAACGCTGATGGTTGGAGCTTGTGATTTTTTGCTCAATAGCTTTTCATGGGGCAAAAGAAAATTAGATGGGAGTACAGGGCCAAAAAGGACCACACAGATCCAGTTTTTGATGAGTTTTATTTTGACATTTAAATTTGGCAAATTATTTTGCTTCTGCTGCAAAGGACAAAATAATTCACTTCCATAACAGTAACTCCTACATGCATCTGATAACCACTTAAAAAGTACTAGGTATATTCTAAAGTTCTCCATAGTATATCATAATAAAGCTCTTCTGGGCACTCAATGATTCATTTTTAGTGATCTCTCAAATGCCCTTACCCACAGTTAACACTCAGATTTTATTAAGGAAGAAAGCAGGGACAAATGTCCACTTAAGTCCCAGCTCTCAAATTCAACTCTGCTTGCACTGCAGTACCTAAAGCTAAAGCTTTTTTAATGTTCTATTCACCTCCCCTGTGTGGCATTTCTGCTAACACAGAGTTCACAATCTTTCAGCCCCAAACACAGAAGGCTGCTATCTTCAAGTCATCCGAGGAATGTGCCAGATACTATCATCTCCCCTGCAATACAAAGAACCAGAAAGAGGCAGAGACCAAAAGGAGACCGTGCTGATCAGGTTACTAAAGTCCAGAAAGTCTTTCCCAGAATGCTAAATGTTAATCTTTGAACCAGAAAATGTTATAATTAAGATCCTTGTAGTTGGAGGAAACGCTAGCTGGAGAAGTCAAAGGTACAGCCATTTGAAGTTGTACTTTTTTGCACGTTTATCCTAATCTTGCACCCCTCATGCTGGCACAACTGCCATCAAGCACTTTGTTCTATTCAGGCAAAATTATCATTAATGTCAGTGGCAGTTTTGCCTGAGTAAGAAGTGTAAGACCAGATCCTTGTCTTGTTCACAGAGAATTGAAAGCACTGCACAATTCCAGAGGAGATACACTCATCAAAACATGTGGTTTATGCTGATTTATGATTCTCTTCTATTTAAAAATGAAACTCACTTTGTACCTCACCAGGAAAGTGTGGAATTTTTCTACATGGTTTTAACTTCAATTCCCACCTTCCCCACCTCAGTACAAGTTGGTTAGTGTACTCCCAGTTTTTGGTATCTAGGCTGAAAGAAAGCATTATTAAAATAGGTTTAAGTATTTTATATGCTTCGGTAATTACTCTGCAGTGTGAATGTAAATAGCTGTTATTCTGTTTAAATTTTTCATCCTACTAAACACTGTCACACGAAGTGTCCTTGTGCTGCAGTTTAAGTGGCATTCTTTTAAAATCTTTTTAAATATATTTTTAGAGAAGTATTTTTGGCATTCTCATAGTAATTCTGTTAAGAATACCAGCTGCAGACTGGCTACAGCTGAGGCAACAATAACAAGTCATTAAAGAAATCAGGAGACAAAAAAAATATTTTTCTTTTGCTGAAAGCACATCTCCTTTAAGAGACTATTTTCCTTTTTTAGTTCTGGGATAATGTTTTTTGTTTTCTCAATCAACTGTATGAAAGTAAGCATGCATTAAAGAGCTGTATTTTTTTTAAGCATAATTTTTTTCTGTTATCCTGTTACTTTTGTCATTAGAATGATCTTAAATGCAGGCAAAGTAGCCAAGCTCAATTAAAAGTCTACCTGCTGTTGAAGTTAAGTAATTAAGTTCAATTGTACCTCATCAATATTAAACCTTTAATATTTTGCAGTTGTTTATATATAGCAGAATGTGAGAACTTAAAAGTAGATGATGACTAACATCCTGCACCATTCTTCTTCATTAAATCATTAATGTAGTTTCTTTAAGAGTAAGAATGACTGGGATTTTTAAAGGAAAATAGCAATCAGAGCATCTCAATTTTCCTTACAGCTGTTAAAAGGAGTTATGAACTGTGAGATATTGTAATGTCTTGCAGTTCCCCTTAGACCCTATGCTGTTTGACACAATTGCTTGTTCAGGAGACAGCCCCTAAAATGATGCTCACTAGTACAGCAAAAGTCCATGTACTGTCCACATTTGAAATCTCTCTTTTCAGGGCTATTTAGTTATTAAGAAAGCACTAGTTGAAATATTACATATATGTACACATGGATAAGATTTTTTCATCATTGAAAAACAAAAAAGTTAGAACTAGAAATGTATCAGACAGTTATTCCTGAGAGATACTAAGTGAAAAGCTTCAGCTGCTAAAAAGGACACTTGTTAGGCCACAAGTCCAAAATGCACGTCTATTTTAAGATGTATTAAAGAAAAAATGGAGGATGGCTAAATGCTTTAAAAAAAAAAGTTTTAGTAGAAAGGTCTCAAAATGAATCATAAAAACTTTTTCTGGTCACAAGATGTACACAAACGTGTATGTTACATAAAACACAAATAAAAGTACTGTCTTGATACGCATTCACAAATACTATTCACAAGCACAAGAGATGCTTGCTGTGAATGCATAGTTCAGAAAAGAATTTAAAAGCACAAAACAACTCCAAACTTGGCAAGTCTTACATACCATAAGAGCTCCAACACCTATGCACAGTAGGGTGGATTAACCCGCTGGGTGCTGCGGACATATATATGCACCTCCTCCTAAAGTGTTCATTTGGCTGGCAGTCTGGAAAATGCCAGAACGTGAAGGGTTACGTGGGAACACTGACAGTCTGCTCTTGTAGGTCTAACTTAAAGCCCGTACTTTAAATATAGTGTGCTAGGTATTAGGAAACATAATTAATATTCTTTATAAGTGATATGCTACTTGGCGATCAAAACAAAGGACTTGATCAAGTCCTGCTCCCACTGGTGAACCATGCTCCAGATGACAAGTGCAGGCTTTGGACCTGCCCGTATTTATTTTTAGGGGTACCCTTTTTCAGAAGTCTTTTCCTCCAAGGAGTCACGTAAATGTAAAGTGTAAACCATCTATAACTTATGTGCTACATGTATTGGATGCTTAAAAATGGTTACTGGAAAGGCCTAAAAATGTTTTTTTTTCTTTCAAGTTCAGTAAAGACTAAAAGAACAAGCATAAGAGAGCTAAAGCTAGTTAGTCCCTGACAGATATCTTCATGATATCAGAAAGGCAGACAAGCAATTTATTCTCTCCCATTATATAATTTTACTGATTCATTTCAGGATAATATGATTAAAAAACAAACGAAAAAGAAAGGACAGCTATGGCCACCTCTTTCTGCAGCCAAACTGTTCTATAAGATGCTTTGGACTGCTTTAAGTGATTGAAAGAACTGACATACACATAATTCCATAGAAACAGGGGGAAAAGCTTTTGACAAAAGTTTCTATGAATTGGATTTAGATAACTAGGAAGCATCAAAATAGCAAAACTACAGGGTACTAACTTGTTGTAACACTATTTTCTTTAAAGTTCACAGCAAAAAACTCAAGCACAGACCCCCACTCTGATACCTGATACTTTGCCTTTTTGCTCATAACCTGTAATTTCATTTCAGGTCTTTCATTGTGGCAGAAAATATTACAAAACACAAATATGCAGTGCCTACAAAGTCTTCCTAGACTGGTTTGTGTCCCTGAGCTCTTTCTAGGGAAGAGCCTCACAAGCTGGGCTCCAAAGAACTTACATCACCCCAGTCCCCACTTCAAAGGAGGTAGGGTTGCCAAAACGTAGGGACCCCAAATGAAAAACCTGGCAAGTTATGAGACTTCACTTCTTGCAGGTTCAGATAGGTAAAACTGAGTTTCCCTCTGGACCTAGGTTCACCTAGCCAGTCAGAGAGCTGACCTGTCTGCCATAAGATCAAATATAAGCCCCACCAATCAAGTAGCAGTCCAGGCTAAATGTGCTGATGCAACAAATTTCCAGATCTTGATCACACTAGGCAGGGGAGTCATTCTTCTCAGTGATAAAGTCACTGAATGCACTCTTGAGGAGATAAAAAATTAAGAACTGGCTGACTTTGCACCGTTTGAGTGAGTTATTCACCACTGACCCAGAACAACAGAATTGTCATGTTCTGACACCAGCTAGGAATGACTGTAGACATGGTCAACTCTGACTCCTTACTGCAAGTCTGTGAGGAGGAAATAGGGATCATTTCTGAGCTGGTTAGTGGCAACAATCCAGAAAATACAGTGTTTAAATGCATTATGCATTAGAAAAAACTTCACACAGTCTCTCCATCTCTCTCTCTCCTTCTCCCCCTCCTCTTAAAAACTTGGTGAAATGATGCCAATGAGAGGGCTCAGTACTCAAAAAAAAAAAAAAAAAGGAAATAGGATTTCAGCAATTAAGATTTGCCTCAGAGACATTAATCCCACCTTTGCAATTTTATAGTTAAGATATTTTTACCTGTGTTTTACAATGTCAGCCTTTAAAACTTAACAGAGATTTATATAGCACATAAGAATTGAGATGTTAATAGCATTGGAGCAATATCTAACACAAGATATTCTATTCCCTTTTTCTGTTATTGGCTCAAAAAGTGACCTTCAGTAAACTTTAAGGAAAATATTTTTTTTAACTGCTCAAATAAGCAAGAAACACAGCTTTCAATGAAAACTCCTTTGAAAGTAGTACTTAATATTCCTTTTCATAGTAATTTGTGGTGGCTCTTACATAAGTGAATATTATATATTAATACATTTAAAGACGAATATGCCAACACACTCCTGTGCTCATTTGAGCGTTACCTTTTTTCGAGTCTGAGTATGGCTATTGTTTTTACTAATTCTTCATTTCTAAATGTGTATCATAAAGAGAACATCCTGAAATACTCTGTTAGAAGGCAGGTTCTTGGACATAAGTACTTGTGATCAAAATAGATGTACAAGGACGTCTTATTTCTTTTCTCCTTCAGCTAAATAGCAGTATTTCCATTTATGTTACTAGGAGCAAAAACAGGTTTTAGCACTGTAATTTCAGTAAAGATACCATAGTTTTTTGTATTTGTGGCTGATCAAAATCCTGAAGTATGAACAATATTGTCACGCAGTCTTTATCTTCCTGTGGCATATATCAGAATTTGTTCTGAGAGACCAGGGGAACACTAAGATTTGGCATTTTCTCTTTCTACCTCCGATGACCTCAATGGCAAAACACTTTCTGGACCTCACTTCACCTGCCGAACATGATATGTTTCTGTTTTTGGAGATTACACACACAGAGCAAGCCAGCTTTCTCAGGAAAAAGTGCTCCAAGGGACCGGGACCTGCCCATGCTGCTGGTCTCTCTGCAGAGAGCACACTTAAATGAGCACCAGCCCTCAAATTTGGATGGAGAGTACTCAGAGAACAGGAAAGAATTATCACATGGAGAGCAGATCTGGGAGCATTTTTCTGAATGAGCACCAGAATTCACAAGGCAGTTATGAAGCACTAACAAGACCCCCTTTTCAACCCTGTTTATCTCTTGCAAAACAGATTCACTTTCTCCCAGACGGTGCTGCTTTCTGGTACCTATGGTGGCTTTTCTTGTATGTGATAAAGGTTAAGTAAGTTATGTAAGCCTGGGCCCTGGTTGTTGATGGTTCACAGATTGTACATCCTTAGCAGCACCAACCCATCTATTACTGTGGAATTAGTTGACAATACTACTAGTTGTAACAAAAAAAAAAAAAACAACAAAAAAAAACCAAACTAATTGGTCCCTGAGGATAACTAGGTGCTTTGGAAGTCTTTTTAACAAAAAGAAAAAAAAAAATTATCTCCCATAGTGATTTGCCAGCCTTCCTATACTCCATCCAGCACATTGGGACTTCTAAATTACATACTATAATTGACATCAAATATCTGTCCCATCAGTGAATATCTTTATTAGCATCAAAATCACTCACAACTAGTGTTCCTCGATGTTATTAAACAGAACTTGTTCTAGGTGTTGCCTTACTAATTAGTCAGGATGAGCCCGAGGAAGAAAATCTGGGTCATGTTAAATTAATTGGAATGAGCATGAAAATTAGCAGAGCAAACTGCATCAATTTTCTATAGAGAGCCTTTCTTCATGTTGAGAATAAAAATGGATATTATGAGGCATTAACCAAACTGCCTTCTGTGACTGCCAAGAGGTGTGTTACAGTAGCCCAAAAATATCATGCTCACAGATTTTCAGAAGTTAATGAGACATTTCCAGGAATGGTAAATACATGGTATTAAAATGGGTGTGCCTCTTATGGGAAAATGCCAAGTCATTTCATGTTTATTCAGGCATAACAAGCTCCTCAAAATGAGCATAATTTAAGAGGTGAATAGTGCAAAGAGGGCTAACATTCAACTAATTTTCCTTAAGAAAGAAAAGATTAAATTGAACAAAAAATGAATTAAGAGGTTTACAAATCAACAAGTCAACCATCAGATTGCAGCCTCTGCTCAGTATATTCTCATCAGCCCCTGCCATGAAGTTTTCAAAAAATGTCCCGAAGGCAGGGAACAAAGCGAGCAGAACTGATTACAGCCACACTCACCGCCTTGCTGTCTAAACTCTGTTTGGCTTCCTAATGAGCTCACTAAAAACCTAATTCATCTCCCATAACCCTTCTCAGCCCTCCTTGAAATTCACCATTATGGAAATTACAGATGAAACATTTACAGGCTGTGTTCAAATTACTGCTTCTTCAACAGGCAGGTCCCTGACCCTCACAATGAACACAATAGAGGTATGTCCGGCATGAAACCACTCGAGCCGCAGCCTATAGAATAAAGAGGCTCAGGAAGGTTAAGACTTTTTCTCATGGTGACAATGATTTCCACATTAATGCTTTCAGTTCCATGAATATGGGAATTTTGTGGGTTTGACAGTATATCAAATACAAATTGTAATTCAGAAGGGGAGAAATGAGTTGTACTGATGACAAATAGCTGAAATAGGCTAATGTGAATTCCCAGCCTGTTCATGAGGAAACTCCCTCAGTTCCTCATTACATGAAGTCAAAATGATCCTCACGGCACCTAGCCTGTAACTGGAAGATTACTGAATTGATGGATCCTTAGTTTAAAATGCAGCTGTTTTATTCTGCTTTAGTAATTAATTCTTTTTCCAATACCATATTGATTAAGCGTAGACCCTGATAAAGTTCAAACTGAGAAGAATCTCTAGTGACTTCCCTAGTTGCTCCAGAGACTCAATGAAAACTTCCTACAATTCCACCTGCCTCCTCAGAGTGCTGATCCAATGAACAGAACAGTTTTTTTCTCATAAATTAGTTAGGCCATGTGGAGCTGTATTAGCTGATCGTTGCTTTTGTCTCTCTACTTGCTGACTTGCTTTTCACTTTTGCTGTCCTTTGTGCTGTCATACACAAAGTCGGAGTGCAGCTGCCATGCTGAACCCAAACCAAGGTAAAGAACAATTCGTACAAACTACATTTTTCCCCCCCACTTTATACAGCTGCAACTCCCCTAGCAGCATTGCACTCAATAAGGCCTCCTGGGATCCAACTAGCAGAGAAATCTGTGCTGAAGCATGCAGTCGTTCTGTGGGACTAAAGAGTGTTGAGGGGAGGAGGGGGAGTAACCTGTTTTCTTCAAGAATGCTCCACCTTTTGGGATAGAATATTTGCTCCTTCGTTTTTAACAGCCAAAGATCCTTACATTATCTGGGTTTTTACTAAAAAAAAAAAAAAAACAACCCTAAACAAAAAGATAACAACCTAAAATCCAAAGAACAAACAAGCCCAAATCACACTCCTAAAACACTACAGCCACTTGAGACGAGAAATCACCACTTCACCTATAACAAATGAGATGTGGGTTCTTGTTGAGTAACAGTAAGGCAGTGGCTGTCCATGAATAACCACTGTAAACACAGCAGCAAATTACAAGAAGCAGTAATGACCAGCTCGATGCTGCTTTTTAAGAGAGTCACCTGTGCCAGGAAATCCAGGCTTGTGAATTCAACAGAGCACAATAACAGAAAGTTTCTTTGACTACCACCAGTACAATGGACTTTCTTTTTTATGAAAATCAGAAATATATCGGTCTGAAAACATTTCCAACACTTTACCATTATTGTTTCTTCCCCAACCTACCCCAGCCCTTCTTCTTCCCTTTCCCAGTATCTGAAAAAGAAACAGCTGGTGCCTTCTGTGTCTTCACACTACAGTTTGTAACTTGGACCTGTGTGTCTGAAGGGTAACGTGCTGTTTATACAGGTTTCCACAAGAGCGGTAACAAGTGATTTACAAAAGTAAAGGACCTGAGAGAGTGGCAGACACATCAGATATTAGCAATCCTTCTTCAGGTGTCTTGTTAGATAATAAGGCTATTTTAAATGCTAAGGGTCTCATCCTAATTTCATACTCTCTGAGGCCCTGACTTAACCTCTGCCTTCCCACCAAGGCAAAAGCAAGTGCGCTTTCAACATTTCTTCAGGACAATCCACTCAGTTTGGGCTCGTCCGATTTATATTTGAAGAGCTACGTAACCAGGCGGGCGCAAGGACAGCAGTGGGCCAGGACAGCCCCTGTGCGTGGTGGGCCAGGACAGATAAGGGCATTCCCCACCTTCAGAGCATTCTTCCTTAGGGTGAAAGGTCACCCTTCACAGATGTCTCCAGCAGACACTCCGTTGTCAAAAGGTTGCATCATGCGATTCATGCAGTCACTCCTAACAATGCACTGTTCTTAGCCTGATACGTAAACACGTTGCATTTCTAAATAATTTCCTTGTCAAGGACAACTTGTTTTTTCCCCCGAGTTTTGTTCAGCTATCAAAAAAAGTAAGGAACACTGAGAAAAAAAAACAGTCCGACTCCCCTTTGCCAATTCACAGCTTAAGTATTCTATTTTCATTTTCTGTCAAGCTATTCAGCAGAAGAAGATGCTTCTGGTTTATTCCCACAAAAGAGAAATAAAACCACCATATCCCAAAATGTCTAACAGTAAAGCATATCGTTTAGAGGCAAGAAAACCCCTCACAATTGGTGAAATGGAAGATTGTAAGCTTTTTGTCAGAAAACAGCCAGAAAAATTCAACGAAGAAAATTCGTTTCAGCTTAATATAGCCTATTCCAATTTCTTTAATTTAAAAGTAACAAACAAACATGTGCCCTGTGTGGGCAAGTGTAAAAAGGAAAAATCTATGTTCCCATATTGTTACAAATTCAGGTTTCCCTGGTGCACAAAGTTTATTTCTCGGGAAACTCTTCAGAAATAATAGGTCCTGGTTGCTACAGTAGCTCAGATTTTTAATTTCCAGTGCATCCAGATAAATAGCATAACAAAGATTTCTTCTTTGTTGAGTACAGTTACTCTAAAGCAGTTTGAAGCTATCACACATAATACAACACAAGTAATTTCGTTCTAGAATGGATTGAAACAAGCTTATCAGGAGTGTTATCTGTTTATAAATTATATATTTAACAGTAAAGTAAGACAGACATGGCTGGAATGTTACACATGGGGAAACACGATTAGAGATATGCCAAATTGCTCAACCTAATCCCAAGCAATAGAATCTTAAGGGCACTGGGAATTTCTAGAAGAATTAATCACTATATGTTGTAAAAAGCTCAATTAAATACCCTTAGAAACCAAGCAGAGATTCTTTCAGACCTGCCTGCAAAATGTAGTCCTCTTAGCTGCAGAATGTTTGCCTCTCTGAACATCCCTTCTCATTCCTTTTGGCACGAACCTATAGAAAGCACACTTTCAGAAAAAAAAAATCTTCAGTGCTTTTGTGTCTCATATTTTATACACTTGGCCATCTTGAATTAGTAGGAGTCAATGAAGACGCACATTCTTTAAAAAGGCCACAACTTCATTGGTCTAATCTATGAACTTTAAAGACCTGCGTTTTATGAGCTTTCCTCAGGGTAGGTATTTCAGTGTTCGAAAAACAGGGTTATGGACTGTTAAGTTAAGCACATGTTCTGCATCAACATTTTAGTTTCAGCAGGTTATTTGGTGCCAAGTTTGCCAGTCAGTATCATCAATTTGAAATATGTGCTTGTTTGTTTTTAACAGGTGTTTTGAGAACAGCACAGGACAGGAGAAAAGCAGTGTTAATATATTCATTTAGTATTTATCCCTAATTCCGAAAATCCCCTTCCCTCTGAAACATGACAAAATTCCACCTCAGGTGTTTAAGACACATAGAGATGAAGCTGAAAAGGAGTGCAAATATGTACTTCTGTTACTTCACCAGCCTGATGATTTGTGCACTCATTTCTATTGAATATTTTTTCTCATCTAGTAATCACAGACCTGGGTTTGCATATGACATAACCCGTGTATTTATATAAAACTACCTTTTATTGTGCAACTGATGTTAGCTGTAGAAGGAAAAAATAAGACTGACACTAGAAACCCAGTACCCTTTAGATAGTGAAACATAACCATGGACTTTAACTCAGTCTGGTCTTCTGAAGACTATTTGTTAGAGCTTGCATCAGAGGACAAAGAGGGAGAAGAAATTAAAACAGCCTAAAACCAAAACTGGCTTACCCACATCAGTCGTGCCACAGAACCAAAATAATATCTTGCTCTTAAAACTGAGCAACAGCAAAACATAACAATAAGATTTACACACACACACACCGTCACATTTGTGGGTCAGTTGAGATGGTGCATCATGATTTCACAAAATCCACACACACAGATACACACTTCTTGCAGGTGTTATCTCAGACTTGGTCTGCTGAGAAGCCAAGTGAATCCCCACAGCGACATTTGAAGGTTTAAAAGCTCAAGTTTTTGTTTCTAAATGCCTATGAAAACATCGCCTATGCTCAGAGGCCTTTTAAAACAAAACCAAAGCTTTTAAAGCTTCAAAAGCGGTCATGGGAATTTGCTCATCAGGAGAGAATCCTGAATGAAGGCCAAGATTCAGTGGATTCCCCTGGACATGAGAAAAGCCATAGCCTGTCTGCAGTTCTACTGTTTCTTGTAACAGATGTGGCCTGATTCAAGTAAAACCTGATAAACCTTTGTCCATGTTTTACATTTTACAAAATCAACTTTTAAAAGGTTTTTGTCTTACTATTCTTTGCTATACTATTTTAAAAAAAGCCCAAAAACAACAACCCACCCGCCAAACCTACCAAACAAAGAATACACTGCTACCAGAAAAACACCCCTACCATCCTGGATACTTAATATAACTAAGAGACCACCCCCCCAAAGTCATTAACTTAAATAAAATTTTAAAAGAGGAAGGGGAGGTGGAAGTTAAGTTTAGAATTTCTAATGTTATAGCCTTAAATACATACAGGACAGGAAGGAAACAAACTGACAGTTGCTTTTTAATATATGGGAGATGATTTGGAGAAGGAAATATTTTGAAGTTATGTTAAAGGCCTAAACTACTTTGGAAACTTTTTTTTTTTTTTAGAAATTGATGCTTTCTACCTATGACATTCTAAAAAAATGTAAGAAGTTCCTAACAAGTTGTTTAAAGGACTGTTATAAAAAGGCAGCTAGAAAGTAAAATTTGAGTGGATTAAGTCTGCCAAATCAGTTATTTAAAGCATAAGAAGCCTGGTGTAAATGAAGTCTTTCTTCTGAAAGTGTGAGATGCAGCTTTAATTCAGTTTTAAGGTAAAGCAGACAAGTAAAAAACTCTGTGATTTCACCTGAATTTAATAGCAACATTCCTACCCACAGACCTTCTCCTTTTCCTTTTGGATGCAATTATCCCATTTCGTTCACGGAAGTTACACTTTTCTTCTTTGAAATAAGACAGACAACTCAAGAAAAGCTAAGGAGCATGGAGAAGGCATAAGAGCAGAGGATATTATGTTGGGGTTTTTTTACGTTCAAAACCAATATCCTTCTCAAATGGTCTAAAATAAAATTAATCATGCTATAACAAACAGCTGTTTGATGAAAGACTGGAACAGAGGACCAATATATGGATCCTCCACTGGACATCTGGTCATGCATGAGTATATCCTGCTCATTACAGCCACAGGGCAGGACCCTTTACATCCAAGAATACTACAGTGGCAAGCAAAGCAAGTCCAAGTGGATGGTCCTAGGGTTTGCCTCAGCTGCAGGGTGCTCTTTGCATAGTTTACAAATTACGTGCTAGACAGAGTTCTCAGTCTCTTAAGAATAACTGAACCTTACAAGGAAATTCTCTAAGGAAGCATGTAAAGTGTTTATATGTGAATAAACAAGGGAAAAAAAAAAAAATACACACACACCTACTAAGAACATGAGCAGCTCCTCTGAGCTCACATAAAGCAGTCATAAAAGTAGCATGAAAAACAAACTCAAATCTGTACTCACTGATTATATGAAGACAAATTATATAGAGATTTTTTTTGCTGCACAGGCATGCTAAGATTGAATCAATTCTGCCTTCAGATGTACAGACTGTGCTCCCACCAACTCCCACTGAAGTCAGAATTTGACCTATTGTGTACTTTACATTCACATCAATGAAGTCAGTAAGAATGCAGAAAATTGCTTTAGAAAGATGTAAAATTCTTTACTAGTTCTAAAATAAAAGGACGGCTTATTTCTTTTAAACAAACCAGATTGATAGCCATTTGGAAGAGCTTAAAGGAGGGTTAATTGGCATACAGTAAACCTGAATTCTGACAGTGTGGACTTCTAGCTAAAATGACATTCTCTTTGGTGGTCCTAGGACTGTAGGATTAGTTTACAAGAAAGTAGAGAGGGGTTTGAAACCAAACCCTGAATGTCACTGATGAATTACCAGATTAGAAAGGCCTGCCCAAATTCAGATTCAGAAGAGAAAACAAAATAACAAAAACAGGGGGTAATTTGTAGCTAAGCCTGAGTTATAGATTAATAGCATGAATGAAAGGTCTTTAAAAACAAAAAAAGAAATCAATAAAGCCCTTCTTTCATAAAACTTTGCTCATACACAGAAATTTATGCCAAACTATGCTCAAAGCTGGGAATATGAACTGCTAATAACATCGAACTCAGGGAAATAATTAGGATAGCCAATTCACAAATAAATGGAAGTGTTTTATCTATCATTGTAGATATGCACTACAGAAGACTTTCTTGAAATAGATAAGGCAGGACGAGTTTCATTTTTCTGAGAGAAGAAAGGAGAAGACAGGAGCATATACAGTGTAAGATACACAGTATCAACTATGTCTAAAGTAAGTTTGTGAACTAAAGAGAAAGTCAGATATGGTTCCTTCAAACTGAAAGGAAACAGTAAAATCTATAAGTAATTAAAATCTAAGAAACATTCTACACTAATATGATGGTCTTTATTATGTCTTTTTAACTGGAAAACCACATTATTACTTCTCTCTTGGATGAAGCAGTGCAGTAATTTTTTCTTTTGAAGATACTTTCACAAGCAAAGAACAGAACATACGGAACTGTAAGTCATACGGGATGCTAGCACAGATCAGTCTATCCCTGTTTCCTTAAAATGAAGGACATCTATATGCCTTAAGCATTTTGGTAACCTCTAAACCAAAACTTAATTTTATAATACATAAACTTATGGAATTCACCTTTTTACACAAAATGGATAAAAGACTGCTGAATAAATGTCTTGTAAAATAAAGCATTAATTAACACTTTGCATCTAGAAAGATATGCCTAAATTTACCCCTGGAAAAAAAAAAGATATGAACCAGAAATATTTTCTTATTCAAATAACGTTTTCACATCGTGACAGATGTTTTGCACAAAATACTCTAAGTGTCTGAATACATAAAATGAATCTTAAGTGCATGAACTCAGAAGCACATGAAATCTAATCAAAAATCTAATAAGCTAAAGTAGACAAAACTTACTAACTTTAAGGAAAATATTTGTAGCTTATGACTAGAGAAAAAGTGTCAATTGAAACCAAATCCTGCAAAGGCTGAGGTGGTCAATATTAACCCTACTGTGGGACTCTTGATTTCAGTAACAGGACTTGTAATATACAGAGTAAAGCAATCTAATAGCCTTTGCCAGACTGAGGTCCTACATCAGCTGCTGTAGGCACTTCTGAAAATGGAAAGTCTATGCTGAAATATACATAGGAGTTTTAGCCCTTTGCCACTGCTTGCCTAAAAAATATTTGTCATCTCCATAGTGTTAATTATTACCTTAAAATCTTTCACAAGTGGCAGATTATAGTTTGGACTTCATCTTAATACTGAGAAATCAAAATAAAAGACATTAATGAAGAAATAATATAAAGGTGACAGCCTTTGGCTGTAGAGAACACATGGGGCTCTAATAATTTTCTCAAGGCAAAGAACTGACAGTTACACTCATTGGGTTTTACATGTTCTGTGGCCTGAGTATTTTTCATTCAAAACAGCTTTGTTAACAATCTGATAACACAGAAAAACAAGAAAGAAAATCCTAATACAAAAACTGACATCCTGCCTTTTTAGTTCTTGCAAGAATTTTATTTACAGAAAACATTTGCAAAGAAAAATAATGGTTGGGTATGAGGTGGATGCATGGCATACATGGTTGTTTTAAACAAGGGAATTATGTACCCAGCTGAATGGAAGTCCATGAACAGTAAGCAATATAATCAGGTGAAAATTATTGTTGTCTCAATGAAGCACTCGTGATGCTGTTTGAGCACCAGGACCTCAATATGTTAGGTACTGTACAAATAAAGCACAAGGACAATCCCTCTCCATTTTTTTTTTTTTTTTTCCTGGCAGAAGCCCAATGTACCTCCATTGATTTCAGATGTATTAGGAAGGAAGGGCCTGATCCAAAGCTCACTGAAGTCAACCAAAGTCTCTTTCTGTTGATTTAACAGGCTTTGGATTAGTCCCTAAATAAGAACAGATTTTGGCTCAGCTAAAGGATTTCACTTAAGCCCTCTGCTTGTTCAAGCATCTAGTAGAAGCTAAGAGAACACTGTGGTCCTACTGAGTAGGAGGCTGTGTTCATTCCAAACTATCCCCTTTAACAGATGTACAGGGTCAGGAGTCCCACGAAATGGAGAACCGTCAGCAAGTGGTAAATCTGAGGTGGGAGGAATTAGGAAGGAAGCTTCAAGCTGAAAAATTTTGATTTGTGCTATTTGTGCTATGTTCCATCCTCTTTAGGCAGGAGTGTAAAATTAGAGGGGGAGTTCATGTGAGTTTCCCAATTTTACGCTCGTAAATTATTTAAAACCTTAGCACCCAGTCCTGCAATAAAATTATATACATGTATTTGCCATATTCACTCTGCTGAACTCTCTGTGAATGAGGGCTGCCTTTAGTCAAGGTATGACCAACTTGCAGCTGTATGAGGAGAGGCCCAAGGAAAATTTAAACAGATGTAATTACTTAAACAAGTGTTGCCATAGTAAGCTGGTGGGCATAATACAAGATTATAAAGAAAAGTGCACTCTTTACTTATTTAAGAATTAAATGCCAGGGTTGTCAAAAAATTTCATGGTACAAATCACATATTAATAGAGAATTTGCTGAATTCCCTTCTCTCGCTTTCATGGCTGCTCCACCAATCCTTGTCAGTTATAGCAAATGCTTTGTTTACACAAGAAAATAGAAGACCCCAGTCCTAGCCTGTGCATGAGGAATGTATAGTGCCAAGGGTGTACAAAGGTAACCATCCATAAAATAATTTGAGCTCATTCCATGAGTTATGAGGCCAGCAGTTTAGGACAGCACTCAGTGCAAGTTTGAGCATCTGGAGTTAGCAATGGACTTCAGCCTCAGAGCAGCTGGGAAGTCAGTGAAGCAGGGGGAAACCACTTTGTCTTGCTCTTTCCTGGGCTCACTGCCCCGGCTGTAGGTAGGAATAGGGTCACCAGGGCCATTGTGCCAACTCTGCCACCAGATAATTTCCCTGTGTTAGCTCCTTATGCTGAAGTAAAGACAGCTTCACAAATAATCTAAAAACAGACAGGCTTTGGGGCTGTCACTTATAAACCACTCATATGTAACAGTGGAAAACAAAGAATCATTTACTTTCTCCAACTCCACACCTATCTGAATTAATATAATGAGTACAATCCAACAGAAACAGTCAAATTCCTTAAAGGTGAATTTACTGCACAGCTTTATTCTCTTCAATAGAAAAATTTTCAAAACTGTTAGCATTTCAAGAAATTAACTGAACTGAAAGCACAAACTAATTTTTCCCTGAAGTTCAATTTAATGTATAGAAACCACCAGCGGAAAAAAATAATTCAAAGCTTTGCTGTGCAAATGTAAAAACCCAGTGCTTATTAACATTTGTCCTCTGGAATGTAAGGTATGATGAAATTTTATTCCAAAATATATTAGGAAGTATTAGAACTTTATGGTTGTCTTTTGGTAGAGCCTTCATGTCTTAATGGCAGTAGTTCCTATGCAAATTATAAAATAACTAATAGTGGGGGGTTGTGTGGTTTTTTTAAGATAGGAGAATCATGCTTTGCTTTCATTTATTTGGATGCATTTGACCCAAACTTTGCATATCTGAAAGTAGCAGCACTCTCGTTCTTGCTACTGATTCCATGCAAGAAGGATCAAGATCTTATGTGAATAGTGCCTTTTTCTTCTCTCCTCTGAGAAGGAAGAACTGCTTTTAACTGACTCACACCTCCTTCCTTCAAACCTTCTCTGGACAGCCCTCCATTGATTCATGAACAAAGGACAGACCTTTCATGAGTACTGTGATCAAGACACCTAGTTGGTGCACTTTAAAATATTACCCTTAGGTTCTGTAGAAAGCCAAGCTACTAAATCTAGATTGTTGTGCTTATCAAGGCTAAAAAAAGAAAGAAACAACTGTAAAACAGTAACACAAAATGTTATCAATTCCCCCTCAAACAGATATGATGTATTTCATAATTAACAAAAAATACCTTAATAGGAAGCAGACTATTCATGATACTGCTGCCATCTCTGATTCCTAAGCTTTTATTCTTAGCCACCACTGCCTTTGCCTATGCTGAAAACTCACAGGAAACAAAGCAGGGGGTATGCTAGATCTTCTCATGCCAGGATGAGAAAAATCAATGTCCATGTTTAAAAGACAGAGCTATTGATGTGCAAAGTCGCTAAGCATCACAACCTGTTCTATAGGTCTAGAATTCTAAGGAATTCCTAAAGAAGGGAAAAAAAAAACCCCAAACTGTGGCGGTGCGCCGGGCAGCTCCTGTGGCAACTGCCCTCTCTCCATCTGGCACCGCCGGAGTGGCCACTAGCACCACCACCCCGGCTCCTGATACTGACCCCGGGGCAGCGCGACACCAAACAACAATGCATTGTACAATCTTGTTTAAAACCAACATTAACTTTGAGTCCCTAAGAGCTAAACATAAACACAGAGTCCAAGTTTTCCTTGGTCTACAGTTACTATGCTTGTTGAGGGGGAGAGAAACAAAACCACTAAAGAAGGAATACACATATATAGTGATACAACAAATTTTCCACATTGGAATCACCACTTTAGACTTTGCATCTTTATGGGAACATTACTGTAGAACTGGTAGTGCGATCCAAGCCCTCTTTTTTCTAATTCATAAATCTTGGTCATTAAAAACAATACAAAGCTAAAAGATCGAGGCTGTTTCATTCACCTTTTTTCACCTTTGTTGATAAAAGAAGTGTTTTTAAATAAATAATACAATAATTTACAAATGCAGTATATCCACAGCTTATTTTATAACATTCAAGGAGCCCAAGAGAAGAACACACTAGAATTTTCTACATAAACCTGCATTCCTGCAATATCAGAGCAGTCCACAGCAACAGATGACCATTTCATCATCTAGAGTTCTCATGAAACTCTAGTGCCCATTGTACAGCTGGGGAAGAACACATGACAGAGAGGGCAGGTATCTCACACAAGGTCCTCTTGGATTCAGTTCGGCAGTTAGCTGCTCCTGGGTAGACAGACATACCTTTACCTCATGAGAAGCTGAGAAGCTACAGGGGAGCCCACCAAGATAACAGATGTCTTCCCAGTGACCATACTTGTTATTTGGATCATGCCTGCAGGTAGTGTGATAATTAAGGTGGCTGTCACTGTTTCCCTGTATCATCTGATCTTTATGACTATAGTGCTTTTTTATAGCTCACATAACACCAGAAAGTTGCAAGTCTAAGTTTATACATGTATTTTCAGGTGTACTTTGTTATTCTTATGAGTATTTTTAAATAGTCTTTTTCATTGTCTTTACATGCGCAAAGACTTACACAAACCAGTATAACCACTGGTTAAAATGGCAACCATTTATTTGAAGAAGATATTTTAAATATATAGACACTCATCTGATTTTAAAAATCCTCAGCTTACCAAGACCTACATGTAGATGGCTTGATTTTTTTAGTGAATGAAAAACCTATCTAAATGATACAATAACTTAAGTGAATAGGAAGGTAGAAAATAGGAGAAATTACTCATTTAGCCTATATAAATCCTCCTGCAACCTCAGCTCCAGCTTTAACAACCTGTAGTACCTGTTACTAGGAAGTACACTAAGAAAGTATATTTAGACACCAGATTTAGACTTATTCATACCCTGCAATTAGTTACTTAAATGAGAAGTGATTCTGTAAATTAAAAACTACATATCACAGTAATTCAACAGCAGAATGGTTTGAAAATTAAGAACTATAAACAAATGCATCAAATAACATTAAGAATCAGATAAACACAGCTGTCAAGTCTTCTTCACCTGTCCTACTTTCCCTACTATATAGATACAGAAGCTGCTCAGAAGCTGGAAGAATCATGGAGTGGTTAGCACTCCTCAGGCAAAAAGACAAGGCATTAAGACAAAAGGCCAGCATACTACAACGTGTAGTGCCACAATGCAGTGTTTGATGCTCTAGAGGGCCTTCAATAAGTACTGTACAGCAAAAAAATCAATCGAAAATCAGCATGATAACAGAGCATGAGTTGTCCTATAATAGCCTTAAGCCCCACAAGGCTACTGGGGTCCCTTTCATTCACCAGGCTGCCCTGAGCTGGCTGAACCTGCCCCTCCTGCCCCGAGCACTCTGGATAGGTTGGTACCTCTTATCTATGGCTTTCACCTTCATTCTGGTTCTGGTAGGGGTGGAGGTAATTTTCTTCACAGTGGCTACTATGGGGCCATGTTTTCGATTTGTGCTGGAAACAGTGTTGATAACACAGGGGTTGGGTTTTTCTTGTTGCTGAGCAGCACTTGCACAGTATCACCAGCATAGAAGCTGGCGTGCACAAGAACTGGGGAGGGCATACACCTAGGATAGGTGACCCCAACTGATCAGTGGGCTCAGCATATAGAGCTGTGGAAAAGAGGAGAAAGGGAAAGATGTCCAAAGTCACCCTTAAGGATGATAGAGCCCTGCTTCCTTTGAAATGGCTGAACACCTGCCTGCTGAGGGAAAGTGCTGAATGAATTCCTTGTTTTGCTTTACCTATTAAACTGTCTTTATCTCAACCCATGAGTTTTTTCACTTTTACCTTCAGATTCTGTCCTCCACCTCACTGGCAGGACGGAATGGGCGAGTGACTGTGTGGGGCTGAGCTGCCAACTGTGGCTAAACCACAACCACCTTGCACAGTAAGGGGAGCTGACTGCCCCAATGGTTCTTTCAAGCTTTTAAAAGTGGAATTTGATTTTTCTTGGCATAGATTTAAAGGCTTTCAGTTTTCTCTCTATTTTTTTTTTTCTTAAATAAATGTCTCCTCTAAGTAAACCTACTGATTTTGGACTGTAAAAACCCTCAGCATTAAACAGATCCCTCCAATCCTACGGCTGAATATACATAGGTGATTCCTCTGTCATGTTTAACAAAGTACAACTCTAGATGTAAAGAGAAAGAAATACTGTTCAATTCCATGCAAATTGTTATGCGTGCAACAAAATGGGCCTACAAATATTTCACTCATATGGTAGGTTTAATTTCAATATTTCTTTAATTACTTTCCAACAATGTCTGGTTTCTGTTGAATTTACGCTAGTACTTGGCATTTGATGCAACCCCAAAAAGATAAGATACATATGTCCCCTCTTCAGAGTCTTGGCATTTTTACCTTAACTCAGGCATTGAAGGGATTGGTTTGAAAAATTACCTTGCTGATTAGCTGGATTTTCTGGTAAATATATTGCATTAATCCTTACATTCTGAATATGACATAAGGTATACGAACATTCTGTCTGACTCAACAGCAACATATCATGGCTTAAGGAGGACATGTATGCTGATCTCTGTGAGCAAAGAAAGAGCTAATTGGGAGTTAGATTCAGTGTGATTATCAGCTTGTTTATGATAAGGGAGTACTCTTCTGAATAGCACTGTAAATTCATTCCCTGATTGTGGTGTTAAACCACAGCTCACCCCTCCCCCCCTTTTTTTTTTATTTGTTTAGAAGGGGCTTTAAACTATTTTAAGCAGATGAGTGTCATGCTTTGATTTTCATCCATCTTAAAAAATAAATCAGCTACATGAGCCTGATGTCAAATTTCACTTTCTAATAGGAGAAAGGCACATTTTAAGTGTTTACTATAAGAACACATTTGGGTAATTTTTCCCCATGTCATTATGAACATTAGACTGACCCAATTAATATGAAATGTTTCTATGCTGCTGGAACAGACCGTGTTACAGAAAGAGCCATTTGCACAACCTGTTCATGATTATGGGCCATAAGGACACAAAGATGGCATAGACATTTGTGGACCATCTGAATTCTTACAGGGGAACGGGAAAGAGGGGAAAAAAAAAATATTGTTAGCTGACTGTTGTGGGTCATGTTTTTTAATCCAGAGTATTGGACATGTAACACAGCAACAAGAGCTGATCATTTTGTTTAATCACCTTTTGGATCTGTGCCAGATGGTCTCTATTGAGAGCGCTGCAAACAGAGAGAGATGAACTGCGTCTAACATGCCACTAGAGCTTTCCCGTAAATGTCTGAGAACTGAATCCAACAAGAATTTAGTCTCAGAGCAGAAAGGGATACATTTAAAAACTATGTGCATTAACTATACTTTTCCCCATAGAATCCTCACTTGGCATGAATAATTTACCCTCTCTTATGCTAATGGGATCATGAAAGTATCCCTGTGTCTTTAGTGCAGCTATTCTCAGCTTTCAGTAATTACCCCACCCAGTGAAAATAACATGGCTCCTGCAGCTGAACGGCCTACCAGTACCTGGCAATTAGAAAGATCATGGCTGACACAGGAGCGGTCCAGAGATGGACACACAAGCTTCGGCAGCCTGAGGAGCAGTTTGAAAAATTAAAAGCCTTCCACTGTGAACATTTCCGTAGTTGCTTAGGATCAACATGGAGAGAACAGCTCCTGCAAGGGCATTTTTATTTTTTAGGGATGACAGAGTATTCCAATGTACTGTTCAGGCACCCTCATATTAAGAAATAGAAACATTTCTTGGTCGCCAACAGTTAAAATAAAGCTTATGTATTGGGGTTTTTTTAATTAGTGCTGTCATACTAAACAAGAGGGAGAGAATTAAAAAGTCAATTAATGAGTGTCCTTCGGTATCTGACAATTTTATCTGCTACACAAAGGAAACCCTGTAGTATTTCATTAATGAAAAGTTTTTGTAAAACCATTACAAAGAACTAGGCTTTGACCTCTGTCCATAGCACTCCATGTTAGGTAGTTCACTATGTAAAAATTATCAGGCTAAAACATCTGGGAAAGAAAGCTATGAAACAGCAGGGAACGTGGCTGGTTTATTGTTTATCTTTTGTTTATGAGGCAGTATTCAAGTTTAATTACTACTCTAAATTAAACTCTAACAGGCATCAGGAGACATCCCTTTACACAACTATGTTTAAAAAAAAAAAACCCAGAGATTCTAACACTAGATCTTTCAAATAAATTGGTATGTATAGGAAGAAATTAGTGTGCAACAACAGGAAGATATTTAAGCCCTCAATACTGTATATTTGAATGTCTTGCATTTTGAAGTCATTAATATTGTAACAAGCATACGATTATAATTTAGTGAATGGAATGTTATCTAGCATTTGGAGGCAAATTGGGATAGGCTGAATAGGATCTGAGGTGGAAAGAATGGCCTAAGGGGGAATCCTACCTTTTTATTTTAAAACACAAATACATAAATAAATATATACACACATATACATATATTTAAAATACCCAGAAACATGAAGTCAGAGGCAAACCTCTCACAGTAACAATCTCTTAAGTAAAATCATGTAGTTTTTTCCTCTGAACACTCACATTCAAAAATGGAGGAAAGAGTTTACAATGTTTACTGTAACAGTAAGTGACCAGTTTTAGATCAACTTAGATGTAAGAAAAAATAAAAGTTGAAAGCAACTAGCAAAAGATTATTCCAGATGGCATCTGTCATATTGTATTTAGGGTTATTTTAAAGAGATTACCGCCACTATGAAAACATTCCATTGACAGAGTTTTACGAGGCTGTATTTGAAGCCCCAGCAAAACATACTACAAATATGGAAGTAAATGTGTATATAGATTTTTATCTACAACTAAATATACAAACTTACATGGATTAAAAGGTAAGAGTGAGGTGAGTAACTTAAATGCAAGTATAATATTTTCAACACCACACACACACTCGCTAAGCTTTAATTTAATAAAAGGTGAGGATTCTGCAGTAGCTACCAGCCTGATTATTAGATAACTGTATAGTGAACATTCACTACAAAATTCTAATGCTGCTTATTGAATAGTGGGTAGGGGCACACATCTTTGTGCACTTATTGTTTAATTGCTGGAGTCAACAAACATTTATTTGTTCCTGATTAGACAGAAATAAAAGAAAGGATGGGAGGATACCAAAATTTGACTATATTTAGCTAAGCTGGTTCTGGCATGATCATGGTTAATGTGCATGTGGTGTGCAGTGTGAGCTCAGCAGTTACTGGGCCAACTGTCTCAGTATTTCTGGGAATTCTGCCTATTCACAGTGCGGGGATTGTTCAATTGCTGCAAAATGTACAAAATGAATTTTACAAAAATGAATTGTAAGGAAGGCCCCATTACAACGATTTTACAGCAAAGATGTCAACATCAATTTTTCTTTCATGCATAGCTAATGATTAAAACAACATATTCCATTTGCCTAAGAATTTATTTCTTATTGGCACATCAAAATGTTGAAATACAAAGTTATCTTTACTCTACCCTTATTACTCATTGCTGCTGAACCCACACCATTGTTCAAACCATGAAAAAATAGAGCAAACTTGGCAAGAAATACTTAAAACAAAGGCTCATCAATATTCTCCAATTTGTCAACATCTCAATTACAGCAATGGAAAAAATGTAAATTTCATGTGCTTTGAACACTAAGGGGTCTATTCTTCTGTCAGTGCACATGCGTAACTCCCATCACCATTAATGGGAATTACTCATACATATCAACACAAGGCCGGGCCCCTCAAACTTGAAAGGAAAAGATGAATTAATAAGGGCTACTCGCTTCCTGTATCTTCCTCAGCTGAAAAAAGTCATTGTTCTTTAAGAGTTTTTCATACTTCATACAGTTCACCTTTATGAAAGCTGTGCCTTCTGAAATAATGCATCTCCAGTGAAGCATTATTTATTAGCAAGTTTGATTTTTCACAGTCTGGATGTTTGAGCCTTTCTATCAGGAATTTCCTTTCTTACAGAAGGCAGCTCTCTTCCAATAAAATCATACCCTATAGCTTTATAGGTAAAAATACAAAGGAATAAATGTGTTCTGAATCTTTATGATGAATATGCATACTAGCTTCAGCAGGCTTACCATACTTACAGAACTAGGAAAAAGAAGTTGTAGCATTAGCTTTTGGATTAGCATCCAAAGACTTGGCTTGAATATATGTTATTTTTTAATTGTTGCTACCATCAAAATATCCCTCTTCTTTTTTTAACTACTGGAGTTTGGTTCTAAGCTTTGTATAGTACCAGTAGAGTTTCTAATACTAGGATAGACCTTTGGGCTTTATCAGCTAGTCTTGTAAACAAATTTGATTTGCACACTATCGTTATTACAAGATGGTATATACTGAATAAGAAACATACTACCTAATTTTTCCAACAAGCATCAGTCCACAGAGTTAACCTGTGATGGATGCATCATTTCAGTTAATATCTTAGTTGACTTTGTCCTGAACCACATTATGGAATCTTTGCCAAAGAAAGCTATTGTGGACAGACATCAAGCTGGCACAGAAGTGCTTATAAACTACTTTGAGATTTGCCCTAGAGAGTAGCCTCAGATATTATTTATAAAGGGGCAGATCGTTCAGCACAAGTAGTTACATTAAAAAAAAACAAAAAAAAAAAACAAAGGCTGCTAAAAAAGCCACACAACAATGAGCTACTCACTCACATGTGTAAAGCAAAGTAGATGTGATGGTGTGATACTCATTTATATTTTTACTGCTCTGTAATCTATAAAAATTCTTATCTCTGGCTTCTTACTTATGAGCAAGTTTCTCATCCCAGGTCTAATCCTAAAAAGATGCTGAACTTCCTGAAAGGTCCTGAAGGAAGACAGCCTCTATATGACTTGGATGGATCAGGCCCTTTGAGTGACTGAACTATGAATATGACAAATTAGGTATACAATCCTGGTATCTTAAAATATGAAACTGAAATTATTCCCTGGTACTTTCCTGTAGACCACATGTTTTTAAACCTTAAAAAGATTTATTCCCCATTTTTCATGCATAATCTGCCGTATTCATTATTTGCAATATCCCATAAAGAAATTAAATAGGAATTAAAGTCTGGGAGCATCATATCCATCACTGTGGTACAAACTGATGCCAAATTCTAGAAGTCATTTAGCCTTTTATGTATAGGCAGTGGCAGTTTTCACTTTGTTTCACAAAGAATAAAGAAAACACAATACCCCAGAAGACTTTCAGATGTGTTTTTTCCTCTCCAAAGAAAAGGGTGGATGATAAAGCTACACACACCTTTTAATCTTCCACTTAGAGTTTTTACACATATATTCCTTGGCAAAAACCCCAGGGTCTTCTCTTTCCCCTCCCCTTCTCTCACCCCCTTTCCTGCCATCTCCCTTGCTATAACTCAGCTAACCCAACAGAACCAGTCAGTTTTAAATTTCAGTTGGGACCCCGGTGACCTGTTAATGAATCTACAGAGAGGAGAAAAACTCACAGTGTTGAGTTATGCCTGGTGTTGCTAGCTGACTTGGAGTCAGAAATGCTTGAAGCGTTAACGTAATTGCAAGAATGTGAAAAATGAAGCGTTGGGCTCCTGAGCAAAGCGAAAGGTCAAAGCAAGCCCTACACAAAACAAGTCTCTGGAAGATGGCCTCATTAGACCATTAAATCAGCTTCTCCTTTTTCTCCTTTGTAAGATGTTTAGAGTGTTTTATTTTTATTATTGGATACACTTAACTCTTTCCAGGGCAGGGGGAAAGTTGATCAGACCTGCTACATAATTACTAATCTCTAAAATAGTATTATAGAGCATTGATTTGCATTTGTGCATCTGAACTGGGATAGAGTCAATAAATGTTTGGTGGATTACAGATCACTAGTACTTTGGTTTGCCAGATGATCAATATGTTGCATAGCTTAGTTTTCTGTTGAACAAGTGAGGTGACATGCTAAGAACAACATAGACACTCACCACTAATAAAATTAGGATAATCTTTCAACATTTACTGCCTGAAGGCCCTTTACTTAACTCTTCCAATGCCAGCATGTTTCTAATAATACCAAACACAGACTGGATTAACCCTTTTGATGCCAAAGGGCAGTCATGCACTGTAGTAGAAAGACCATCTCCATAAAGAGACAAAATGCCTACACCTTTTTTATTTGATTCAAACTGTAAGAATTATGGATGCATTCTTCCAAGTAATAAATAGATCTATCTCACACAGAGAAAGTCTGCAAAAAACAGTCATCATTCACCCAAATTCTTTCCATCTCCCCTCTCCCCAAAATAAAACAAAAATAAAAAAAAAAAAATCACAGCATGCAAATCACAGACTTCAGGCAAAAGCAGAGACCCCTTGAAAGAGTGCTCTCAAAAGCCAGAAGAGACTGACTCTAGGATGAATCAATCTCTGCTGCCACCAGGCATTAGTGGAGAAGACTGTATGTTGCTAATGCAACCCAAGACTCTCTAATGAGCTTCCATTTCCAAGAAATCCTTTGGGGCAAGTGGAATACTTGAAGCAGCATTTGTGGAAGCTCTTGGCAAAACTGCAGGGAAACCAAGTTGACCCAAGAAAGTAACTGCACTGGAATAGCTCAAGAAGGCATCCATCCATCTTGGCATTGCCTGGGACCAGCTCACTGCCAGTTCAGGAATTATAAGGTAAACCCTGCCCCCCCACAAGAAAGCCTAAGGAAAATTCAAGACAGACCTCACTCACTTTAGTCTTTCCCAGGACTGAATGGGGAAGAGAAATCCAGAGCCATCTCCAATGGGAATTCTGCTGGTGCTGTAGAATCATCTTTCAGCTGCCAGAAGCTGAATGGAATGGTGATTTGCCACTGGACATTTACTTCCCTTTAGAAGGCCCAGCTGAGCACAAAGGGAAACATACTAGCAAAGTTTTACCCTGCTAGACTGGACAGCATTAGTGACTGATTTGGCCCCTCAGAGGTTGCTCCTCTTCTGCAGAAATTAATAACAGGTTTGTTGAAATCATATATACTGGCAGAAACCTCCGTTTCCAAAGGAAAGTTGGTGTCGTAATCATCAACTGCCTTTTCTAATGCTTAGCAATATTTCCCAAGCACCCTGAGTTACATGACAAGGGATCAGAGACTATGAAATGCAAGATCCCTGGATATTGATTCAAGAGATTTCTTTACATCAAACATGGCTCAATGAAAGGACTTCTCTAATTTCTAAGGGGTTCCTGGGGCAGAGTGGTGATAAAGGTGTGAAGAAACTTCCTCCCTAAGGGTGGAAGGAAGATGGCAGACCACTCAAAGGGATCATTTTTAAGCAGGTAAATCATCAGCTACACCAAGCACTTTAGCTACAATATACGATGTAAACATTTGATCAACACTAAAGCCTGTGGCCAGCTTACAGACGTAACACCAATATGCTGTTTAACAGTCAAGCTCTCCTTATCATTAGCAGTTGAAGCTGCAGTGGTTCACGCTGGGTCTTGTACAGCTCCAATTTAATCCCATAGCAAAAAATCCTTGTGACTCATGTTGGAGTTGGATCACACCTTATGCCATGGCTGCTTTGTATCAGCCATGATTAGATAAGATTACAAATGTAAAAACAATTCTTACAAATAGAAGACAAAACCAAACCACTCTACCAGAGGCAAACTTTGCAAGTTCCTGGAATCGCAACGGGTACAACACCAGATCATCAGACAGATGAGGGGAACTAGCTCTGTGCCAAGCAGTGGGCCATGTGAGAGACATGAAATCACATATCTGTTCTGCCATCTAAGCATGGCAAATATCACAGTGGGAAGCAGTCTGCACCATGAGAATAGTCAAAGCAGCTCTAGCCCTGAAGGCTGCTCCCTTCTCCAGTTTTGGGTGCCTGCACGGCTAGTTGGATGTCAGCCCTGCCAGTTGGCTTCGCTGGGCATGTGGGGAAAAACACAGAGGCAAAATACTGCAGATGTAGGAGAAACATCTTATGGTGAGACTATATCATAAGGCCATATCATAAAGGTAATGTCTCTCTCATTAGCAGAAGCTTACCATGTTTACAAAGAAAAACAAGAATGGAGTCCGCCTTAAATTTTGGTATTAAAAAAAAATTTTAAAAAATCAGCTCTTGAGTCAAGATCTAAGAATGACAGCAGGCCATCTTTACCCTACATTTAGCACTGGAGGCTTGACTCTTGCACCTTCTGGAGTCACTTATTCTTCTAATGAACCCGTGTAAAACACTATCATAACAGAATGACAGCCTTTGACATTCACTCAGCATGGATGCAGATGACCACACATAAGGTGCAATGCAGTAGGAAATAAAACAAAACACCCTGAAATAATAATCAAACCTCCTGAACCCTGGAGAAGGTTTCACTATATAGATAACAAAGAGCTTTTGCAGTTCAGGTATACCTCCATTTACCCTTCAGAAATCAGATTTTCAGAAGCAGAAACAAGTCTGTACAAGCAAACATTTCAAGAAATGTTTTTCTGTTCATTTCAGCTTTTGCTTCCACTTTATATAATTTAGCAGCTTCATAACTTCACATAGAAATCTCTTTCCCAGATAAAACTACAGGTTAAACTCTCCATCTTTAACCCAACTCAAACAACTGCTCTGCAGCTGGAGAGTATGTCTGTCATTATATTTACTTACACCACACAAAAATAAACTGTAGATAACCAAATTTGTAAAGAAATTGGCAGAACTAATCAATTGTTATTACAAAGCTTGTTTGAAGATTAGATATTTCGCTTTGAAATAATAATAAAATGCAGCTAAGTGGGTTAGGAAAAGGAAATACCGTCTCCCTAACTTACAGCTGATTAGACTGCAAGTCTGCCACTCCATGTTTACTCTAAGGCAGATGTACTGATATAATGAAAAAAGCTGGAGTTATTTTAGTCATGCCTACTTTGTGGAGGGAAAAAGTTTGACCTTTTACCTTGCTCGCTGCTGTTGTCTCCACTCTGGGAAGCGTGGCCCCCGCTGGAGGGCCCTGGTGTGCCTGCCGAGTGCGTTGAGGTTGCATCATCGTGGTCTCTCCAAGATGAAGGATTCTGGTGTCAGAGCGCCAATGAATTTTTTCCACGATTCCCATTCCAATAGCAAATGAAGAACAGAAAGAAAACCGGGAGAAGAGGGGAGGAAGGGGAGGAAAGCATACACATTAGCATTTGTGAAATGTGCCAAACACCTATACTGTTTGCACAGTGTAATAATTCTTCAGCAAGGGCAAGCAGAGGAGATACAAAGATTTACTTGTTAAACCATAGGACAGGTTGTTTGTTTTTTTTTTTTTTAACTTTCCACAGAGTTGTCTTGATGTAATTGTTTGACTAGTACTGGAAAGCAATATTTCAGGAGAGACAAAAAACCATAAATATAGTTTCTTAAGGAGCTCTGCAGGGTAGTGGCAGGGCAGGGAGGGAAGAACATCTACCTACATCGTTTATGATACTAAGGGTTCTCATTAGGATCAGGATAGTTGGTATGCAAGCTACCTCCCCACACTTTGTTTTTCCAGACTGACTACAGCTGCAAAGAGAAGAGGGAAACAGTTTCAAGCGCAGGAGAACACGCGTAAGAGAGGAGCGTGTCCTCACTCCCTAACCTGTCACTCATTTAAATACTGGAAAAACTTCCAACAAAGTCGAAGTTTTGAGGGGAATAAGTAAGCTTGCTCTGAAAGACATTACATACCAGGAAAGATGCTTCTTCAACCCCAGCCACCACCTTGATGTGACACATTTCAAAGGCTTTCTAGATTTATCACTCTAACAGTTCACTTACAAGAATTGTCAAGAATAACCACCAGGTGATTACATAAAATAACATGTACAGTGATTTTTATGTAATTCTTTCTACATTACTATGCATAAAACACTACAAAAGGGAATGCAAAAGACAGACTTACAAAGTTTGCAAAACTTGCCTAAGTAAGAGCTGAACTACTGTACTGAAGTCACATAATTCATGTACACTTTCTAATTTATTGAGAATTGGCTTTCCCAGAGAGGAGCTGTCATTTAAAAGGATTAGTGAGGAAAACTTAATGTTACAGTTTAGCGCTACTTTGTTGAGTGTATTCTCCTCCTGTCCTCCTCCCCTTTCCTGATCATTCCCAATACCCTGCTGTTGCTCAAAGGAAAACAGGAATTCTACTGTACAGGAAGAGCTTTATCAGCACCACATGAAGGCAGGCAAGAGATGGAATTTCCTCTGGCAGAAAAGGAGAGCAAGAACACATGAAACAGATCAGAGTAGGGGTTGGACCTGCATTACTTGTCACCTGCATGTGACAACTTAAATTGAGTGAATTATAATAATTCAACAATGAAACAAACAACAAATCTCCCCTCAAAAAAAATTTGCTTCTTAGGTTTGATTGTGGTTTAAATCTGCATTGTGAAATAAAACTAGACTATTAAAGCATGAGGAGAAGCTGAAAGCAGCAAGTGACAAGTTGGATAAATTCTTTTAGCAGGACTGACTCTGACCTCATCTACCTCAATGCATAGTAGGAATAAGTTCAACACAATCAACTGATTTACCCATTGTAAAATACAGTGGAAGTGTGATTGGGACCAAGTCCCAGAATCTGTATCGAACCATCTCAAAGTAATCTTCTAGCACTGATTAGTACCACATGCTGTATAGCAATGCAGAATAGAACCGCCAAGTAACGGCTTGCTACAATTCCCAGCAACATAAATCTGACGGGCCTGACCTGGATCGCAGCAGAGACAAAGGAAAGAGCCCACGACTTCAAAAGGTTTCCAGTAAAGTCTCAGGTGACCAAAGCATAAGAAAGATCCAAATCCCCTTCACCTTACAAAGACAGACACACACATACACCCAGGTATGTGGTTCCATGACAGGAAGACATGAGTAAAATCAGAAGACAGGTCAGGATCTGAAATTTGCCTAACCTGTCAGCACAGCAGGCAACACAACAGCACTTACAGCACAAAATCACCACCCCCTCCAAAACGTGGAAGACTGATCTACTTTTCCTCACACAGAACTACAATAGGAAAAAACTGCCACCAAACAACACTATTTTATATTCATTGAGGTTATTGTGTTAACTTTCTATAATTAATACTGCAATTCCCCACAATTTGCTTAACAACAACAACAAAAAAAAAAAAAAAAAAAAAAAACCCAACCCAACAAAAAAAAAAACAAAAACCCAACCCAAACAAACAAAAAAACGAAATAAAAAAAATCACATAAACCCCCCACATTTTACCATCATTTTTCAGAGTCAGGTGGAGAGAAACACAAAAAAGAAAGATGTGAAGTCTTGAAAGTTGAAGCAACCCAGATGTTATTAAAAAGAACAAAACAGTTGAAAATAAGGTTAGCAAAAAGTTCAGATGGAAATAAAATGCAAAAACTGAGCAAGTTTCTTTACAGCCTGGATTAAAACACTGTTGTGCCTATGAGCTTCTCTTTTTATCTCTGACTTAGGAAGCCACTCAAATAGCTTCAAGCTGAAGGCAAACAGCAGACAGGAGCTCTTCAGCCCTCTGCAGCCTCTTAGCGTCAGCTGTTTGCCGGATGGTAATCAGATAAAGAGCTAGAAGAAATACATGAAAAAGGAAAGAAACAATAGCATAGCATGAGTTTAGCCCTCCAACAACATCATGCTGGAACCTTCTTTTAGAAAATGTAGTAATTGCAACACGTTCATCTAGGCTAAACTTTTCAGGGAACACAGTGAGTTATGCTAATTTTGTGTACTGTGGGCTCTCTTGCGCTGGCTGCTGTTGGAGCTCCTTATCACATGTATGAAAGTTACAATAATTAACTGGAAACAGCTCAGCTATGTTTTAAGGCGAATGTCATCCAAAACCTATCATACAATATTTCAAAAGCTAGACCGGCCTTTCTGTTTCAAAGCCGTGAAAATTTGCAAAGGATCACTGAATGAGACTTCCCACAGCTGAAAACACTTGCTGTCTCTACCAGGCTGAGCTGTTCTTGACCTCAGTTTGTAGAACCCGTTTGAGAAAGACAGACTGTATTGATTGAGAATTTAATGTATTTCTTGTGACACAGTTTTCCTGAGGAAGCAATTTGGCAGTTTTGTTGAAGGACAGAAAATATAAGATATTTACTAAACACGACAGTAGAATGTTGAAGCAATTTGCAAGGGAGGGAAATAGCTTTAATATTATAAAAAATGTCAATTCTAGGGGTGGAGTTTACAGACTCATAAAAAGGCAGCATTCTTTTGCTTTGGACTAAGATCATTGTACATGTCAGTGAACTGCTCTTTTTCTCCCCTAGACCATTTCCAACCTCACATCGCTGAAGAAAAAATTATTGGCCAAATGACTAATCATAAGTAGTTATTTTATGCACATCTTCACAAAAAAAAAATAAAAGAGACTAAATGACACATCTAAAGTGTGCTTCACTGGAAAACTTCATTGGTATGGTTTAGGTACCTGAAGAGATCCTAGTCTAAAGCCCACTAATATTAGTTGCAATTTTTCTGTTAGTTTCAATGAAATTCGTGTTATCACACTGAAAAAAAAAAAAAGAAGGAAAAAAGAAACCAAACAGATAGCTTTAGAGAAATTACACAAACTGCTAGCATGGCTTCTCATTTCTTCTTACAAGTTTAGTAATACACTTTGCAGAAACACATCGAAGAGTGTGGAAGTTGCCTGCCAAAACGCAATTGCCTATTTTGTGTACGTGTGCATAATATAAAAATTTCTCACGTGTACGACCTAAACTAATGCCAGATACCATAGAAAGTGAACAGCATACATGTATCTATTCCCAGTAGTTTTAATAATTGGGAGCCAAATATGGTACTCCTCTTGCTCTTACCTAATTGTGTTAAAGAGCAGTGTCACTAGGAGAAAAGCAGTGAATACTGAGTAGAGCACAATAGAAGGAGATGGAAAATAGATACAAGAAGCTATGTCTCCAGGGGCAGTATTTTCTATTTGCTGGCCTACAGACTCACAGCTGATAATGCAAGTTGTAATTAATATAAAAGCAGGAGACAATATGGGGAAAGCTTGTACTAGCAGGGCCACAGGAGATCACTCCACTGCTATCCACTCTTTCTCATTTACACGCATGGCCTTCCCTAGAAAACACAATTTTACCAGTGTTTTTTCCCTTGAAAGTTAAAAAAAATTGATTTAGCACCACCACTGGATTTTGCTAAATCTAGAGAAGAGCAACAGAAAGGACAAAACACATATGAAGCCAATCTGACACATTACTCTTTTGTTGATGCTGAAAATCTTCTGGAAACTGTAAGAGTTTTTACCATCTTTTGGACAGAGATGTTGTGACAGAGAAATCTGATATATAAGGATAACCTTCTGATAAATTGCAGTTCTTATTTTTAATGTCCAAAAGATCTTCTGGGCAAAGTCTGGCTAGCTTTTTGTGAGTGTATGTAGTCCTGCTAGGGCTGATTCTGATCTCATACTGCTTTTTATGATGATATTAAAGACTCAATTAACCATAAGGAATCTACTTCTTATTTATAACTGGGAAGTAAAATCAATCCTGCCAGCTGATACCCATGTGAGTAAGCTGAGCAGGATTTGGCTCACAGATTTTAACTGAAGTTTTAAGTATACAACTCTGACAGGATCAGGCCCCAACATAATTTTATCAGATGAAATTGACAAAATCATTAATCTTGAAAGAAGAAATAAAACTCAGCTTATTTTTATAAAAGAAACTACAATGGCTATAAGGCTTATTGTTTCTAAAGGTGGTTAGACTCAAAGGTCTGGTAATTTAATTTTGCAAATACAAAACTGAACTGAACTTCTTGATACAGATGGCATTATTCTCCACCAAACATAATCTAAATCCTGCTCACCTTGCTCTTACAAGTAACATGTGTAAACATAGTGGAATGACTGACATGACTGATGCCCCAAAAATCTGGATCTAGGTACCACCATATATAAAAATAGGGTAGACTATGAAGGAGACGGAAATCTATCCCATGCATGCACATGTGTTTCTGTATGTGCTTCTGCGTATGTCTATGCTTTATATGTGTAAAGTTCAGGACGGTATCTTACAGATCATGTTGAGTGCATTTAATAATAAACATACTATTTAAAGAAATTTTCAATCAGGAAATAAGACATGAAAAACTCTGATTTGACACAAAATGTATGTTTTCTAAAAAAGACTACTCCTGGTATTGCTAAGGTTTATTTTCCTACAGATGCATACTTAATATGGTTACTTTTTTGTACTAGGAGATTACACAATTGAAACAAAAAACAAGGCACTGCAATCTATCAGGTATTTTTGTATATATGTAAAAGTTTTAATTCTTGTCTCTTGGTTTTGCATTTGAGGAAAGTGTCAGGAGTAATTTTTGACCCTCCCAGAACACAGCAGTGTTCTGAAAAGCTGCATGTTTTCTATTTTCTAATTAAGATTGAAATCAGACATACAATCCACCTGTCACCAAGGAACTGAGACTTGAAAAATCAGAGGGTTGTTGGGTTTTTTTAATTGTCCTTCTATGTCATTCTGTGTGGCTACACTTCATGTAGACTCATAGACAACTCAAATCAAAAAGGGAACACTGTCATCAAATAGATAGTGAAATACATTATTGGTTCAGTTTGAGAGAACAGAGTTTAAAACACTCAAATTTGAGCCGTAGACTCAAATTTGAGACTTCAGCTGTTGACAGAAGCATGCCTTGGCCCATCAAAAAGCAGGAATGCACAACACTACAGTCTTGCAAAGTTCTTGATGCTCCTTGCCCCTTCAGAAAGCACAGGGCCTGCCACAATGTCCTAAGTCTTAAGCCACATTCTAAGTTTGCCTTATTATTGTTGCAGTTAGCTACTTAGTTTTCCTTCTGACACACTACAGACAGAAAGGGCACCTTTTGGGGTCTGATCTGCTGTTTCTCAAAACTCCCACTGAAGTCCAAAAAAGTGTGGCATACATGGAGAATGTAGCATCAGGCCCCCAGTTACTTGTTCGTTACTCAGTGAAATCTTACCTAAAGATTTAATTATATTACTGGAACAGATGTGTATTACCCTATTTTTAATTTTTCTTATCTGCAAAATGTCAGGAATTTGCATAGACCATTCTTCGAGGAGAAATATTAAAGAAATGTAAGTTATCCAAAAGTACAAACTGAAACTATCTCCTCATGTGAGAGCTGAAAGGTTTAATATTCAGACTAATCTTTCTCTTCTACGGCTAAGACCTTGGATTTCTAATCTGTCAAGAGTCACATTTTATAAAAGAGATGTATGTATATTTCTATCCTTTTTAAATTTTATTTTAGAAATTTTGATCTGTATATTATCACCTGTGAGCTGCAAATGGACTAAAACATATAAACAAATATCAGAAAGACTGAGGCCCTGATCCTGTTCCCACAAAAGCCAGTGGAAGGAGAGACATAAATTTCTGTGGAAAAATTACTAGGCTTCAAAACAGGTTTGTGCTAAAGGAAGAATTGTATGACACCAGGTGAGGCCAGGTACAAAAGAAATGTAATTAAGGTACAAAATGTTATCATAAGCTCAAAAAAAGTGTTAAAATCTCCATATTTTACAAGCATTATGTTTTTCAGATTTGAATCGCTTGAAATGAGAAAAAAAAAGATCTGTCAACAATGTCATCAAGCATTTTAGACTGAACACAGAATGTAGGATAGGGCCTAAAATGTGTACTTGAACAATAATAAATTGCCTGTGCTGGGAAACCGAACTTGAACTGCAGCTGCAAAAAGCTTTTTTCCTCTTTTCTTATCTATTTTTTTTTCCCCCTAACTAATCTGGTTCAGCCAGGGCATAGCTGTAATTACCTTCTTCCCATCTACAGCTAATACCTCAGAGCAATAAAAAAAACGAGGGTGTTAAAAATTCAAACACTAATTATGGGCTGTTATATTTACTAAACACAGCAGAGTAATAACAAAAGTTTCAGCTTCTTGCGGCCAGCACTGCACTATTTGATCTACCAAGTCCCTGGACCCTTTACACTAACTATATTACATAACAGTTAATAGAGCACTAAAATAAAATTCAATAAACACATTTATTACCAAACATGTACAGCACAACCGCTTACAGCTGTCTCCTTTTTCCAGCACAGGTGTATCTCTGAAGAGTTCATTCCTGTGTTGTTTTTGGTTTTGGTTTCCAATTAAGTTATACAAATAACAGAGCAGTAGATTTTGAAAGGAAAGGCATGCACTATTTGAGTACCCCATTTAAAGTCTTATGGTAAATATTGGTTAATCCTACAATTCTTTCTGTTACTTTCCTTCATGTTTTTTTTAAGGTCTAGAAAAACAATAAAGCTGAGAGCTGCTTTAGTTCCTAATTCAGCACTGCCACTGTCACTACTACCACCCCTCACATTCACATTAAACACAACAAGGTAGCTTTACACCACTTAATAACGACAGAGGTGTATGGATTTTTGGGGTGTCAAACAGCTGTCACAAACTGTCACCTCCACAAGAGAAACCTTGGCACACAACAAATTAACCTACACTTCTTTTGGGCTATCATTATTCATAGCCAATCAGTTGAAATGCGCCTAGTATTTCATGTGCAAATAAAACCATGAGGGGAAGACCCCTGGATCAGAATGGTGGGCCAATACATAAAACAGAGGAAACAACATGCTGTCTCTGTCCTTCTGAAGTGGCTCATCATCACCCCTACACCAACTTTCACCAAATGAGATCTAGCCTAAGGCTACATATTAAATATGCATATCAAGGCAAATGAAAAAAAATAAACCTGGTGAGCCAAATTGGACAAATTTGCATGCTTGAACTGTAACATTTTCAGGTAGGTGCTCAGAAACGATAGCTCATTTTTTAATAGACTTGAATGTTTATATTGGCCATTTTTTAAAGCTTTTCCTTTCCTATGAATAAAAGTGCATTTCTTCCTGCTGGAACCTTGTACAGTGCAAATATAAAACACAGTAGTTTGAGTAAGCTATAAAAGAGTGTTAAAGTTTTGTCAGGAAAACAAACTAATATACCAAAAAAAAAAA
>VZRN01007377.1:416108-430640 GCA_013397935.1 Dasyornis broadbenti | reverse complement strand
CTTACAAATTTTTTTTTTTTTTTTTTTTTTTTTTCTATTAAAAGGACCTCCCCTCCAGGAAATACAGCTGTTATTTAATAGAAACCTTACATCTATGCCCACTGAAATGCAGTTACATAAGTGCATTCAGAGTAGTTAAAGCAAAACTGTCCTTTTCATGATACAGAAGGTACAGAAGGCTTTTTCTTCTTTTTCCTTTCCTTTTTTTTTTTTTTTTTTTAGAGAAGCTGTTAATACCACAGATTTGCTGAGTTTTCAATAGACAACTTTTTGAGAGAAACATCTGTTTGATCACAGTGAATAGTCATCCATGGTGCTATAAAATTAGTCTGGATTTGTTATAAAAATATTCACCAAAAGAAAAGTGGCTACAGGTTGAAATTTGATGCTTGCATGTTAACAGATGTTATAATTTAACAGAAATTTACTTGAAGACCTAATGAAGAAGCATACTGCTATCAATAGTATTGACATTATTACCTAGAAACTCTGAAAGCCTGTGCATTATATTACTTAGTGGTTGAAGCCGGATATTGGGCACAAATTCATAAATACCTGCACTATGTTAAAAGGCTTGCAATCTGTACTTATCAAACACTGCACAAGTTTGGGACCTAAGAGCAGCATCTTTAAGAAACACCTCTTCTTTCAGTGAAATATGATCAAATTCCCAGGAACACTGGGTGCAGTGTGGAAAGCTGTGAACTCAGAGGTTCAGTGCCACACGAAGCTTACAGGAGTGTCATTACTTCTTAATATGGACTCCTGAATTCTTGCTTAAAATCCAGTTCAAGTCCAAAAAATTCGAGCTGTTCTTACCTGATACCGACACAGTGAAGCCTAAACAGCAATTCCAAACGATTCTAAAATTGCCAAGGCAAATCACTTCTAAAAACCACTAAAAATCTGGGAGAAATTTCCCTAGTGTAGACCAAACCCTAGGGTTTAAATGAATATTCCCCACCAAACACGGAAATGAATTTCTGAGCCAGAGAAATCAGGTCAGAAAGTAAATCAATAGCTAGCAGCCATTAAAAAATTTGTTTATCTAATGTAGAGCTTATTTTATTTGAAATTTCCTTCATCAAATATACTTCCCTTTTATTTCACAAGGAAAATTTGATGGTTTAATGTTAGGCTTTAAAGCAGTGAAAAGGGACATCCTTTTATGCAGCAGTCAAAGGAAGATATATTTGTCTGTTTGGTATGAGTGCAGGAGGAGAGATACCAATAATTGTTGAAAGGAGATTAGGTGGATAATCTGTATGTAATGTGTCTGGGCCTGATTGTCCCCTCTAGCAGTAAAAACCCTGCAGAAGAGGCTAAAGGGACGATATTTCCCAAAAGATTTCCATGTAGAAAAGGCTCCTGAGCTGTTCCAGTACAGGTGAGTCTTACCCATTCCTTGCTCTCTGGCAGAATAGGTTGGAGAAATGGCTCAGGCAAGCTGAATTCCAGAGTTCAAAACCATCTGTGTAGAGATAGATCACATGTGTTCACCTGTGCTCTAAGTTCTTGGCATCTCACTCCATCCTTTGGCAATAATGGTGCCTCCATATTCATTCTCAAGCTTCCCTAGCCCGTGGCTATCTCCTGGGATTCATGTTTTCCGCAATAGATATGGATGAATCAGAGGAAGTTACATCTCACATTTTGTCCCTTCCAAGAGATTCCTCTCTACATTTTCCCTTTCGCAGCCCTCAATATTTCCAGAGTGCTCATATAGAATCCTGAGAAAGAAGGATAATGCAAAAGAGTGATATGAAGAAAAATCATGATCTGAATATGTAGAGCCTTTCACCTTTATTCTTGGAAGTCTATCAAGTCTTTTAAATTTGTGAATACAGAACTGAGACATCAAGACACACTGAAAATAACACTGGTTTTTAAACATTAGTGTTACCTGTTAGAACTGGTATTCTCTGGATAGGCAATATACAAAATTGCCATGCAATGGGTTTAGTCAACTAAACCGGACCTCAAGTTTTGCCAGTGTCATGTAATTCACACTTCACAATATCCTGTTTTATCTAAGTTCACATTAGTGGAAATTGCCAGAAATTAATTCCTGTTGTCTGCATGATTTGCGATTTGTCCCACCAAGCAGAGGCTGATCTCTTCAAATAAGTTTCCATTTCTGATCTAAACGAAATACTTAAAATTTAATTTCAATATAATCTTCTAAGCAGTGCTTGCCAAATGCATTACAAATGTCTAAAATAGACATACATTTTTAGAATTTGAAAGGGGTTCATATTCTAAAAAATCAGCCTTACACAATAATCTAGCTTTTTGCTGTAATCAGGCTTCAATCATTTTTGTTCAGCAATTTAATTTTTCTTATTTTCTCTAACAATTGCTAAATGTAGCAGTTACAAAAGTGAGAATGTGGATTGCCCATTGGAGAATTAGTTCTGATCAGACTCTAATGTTTTAGTGCATTTATATTAGTGTAAGAGAAGTGTAAAATGGTCAACAAAAACAACAAAAAAAGGAGAAGTAGATAATAAGAGGGGAAACAGTACTACAGATCCCATTTGGACATTAAGTACTTATACAGAAGGATTTTAGTGTACAATTGCTAGCCATCAGAAAGGAGAATGTGTCCAGAAAAGCATCTATTTGAGGGATGAATAACGAAAACACCCCCATGATGGTCACAATGAGAAATACTTTTTACAGGTAAAAAAAAAAGAAAAGGTTCTGTAGGCTTATTTATACATATTGTTTGACCACAGAAAACAAGCTGAAGTCTCCTGACTAAACTTTACAGTAAATGACTATATGGCACTTGATTATGTGTGTCTTGACTTTTGGTGTGAGGAACATGAATATTATTTCCTGTGGTTTTGCATGAGATGTGGGAGCAAGATTATATCTTTCATAAGCTGCCAACCTGATTTCACAGAGTCTTGAAAAACATGTCCTCTGGGGAGGAGTATCCACAACCAAGTTGATGTTCTGGATTGCTCTTTGCTTTCTGACCTTTAGATTAGCAGAGCTGTGCTAGCAGATATTTGTAGGAGTATATATGTCCATCCATCTGTCTAGTGTCTCTGCTTCTAAGGTGGCTGCTGTGCATCTTTTACCTGAAGGGCTCAACATCTTTTCTGTCTCACATGGCCTTCCTTTCAAAAGGTCTAGGATACAAAAAAAAGAAAATACTCTGAATTGGTAGATGAAAAGATTCCTGTCTAAGTAGAGATGTCTGGAAATCTCCTGAATATCCATTTTGATAATCCAACACCTAGAGAAGTTCATTGCTAGAGAAGTTCATTGCTGAAATGTAACATGCAAATGCAAGTGCACTGCCATATAACAGCTAAATCTGCTCCGTACTCGAGATCCATTTTTTTGTGCTGGTGAGACCAATGTGACCAAACCATTTCCAGTCTTCCAGCTTTAACCTTGCAAGATGTGGCATGCAGGTAAGTATTCAAAGTTCATCTGCTTACCCAGAAGCTTTTTAGAAAAAGTCCTAAAGACCTTTAATCTGCACCTTTGGACGGAAAATTTCCCAAGCACATGCTGCTTGGATCTTGTGATGTTTTCTGTTCTAGTTCCAGTGAAAAGTACTATAAACACAGCCTTTCTCATGATATTCAGCACTCTCATATTTCTAACACAGGAGAGATCATATTCTCAGGTGAAAAAGAGGTGCAACCTTATCTTTAAATATATCTCTGTTTCTTTTAGTTTCTTATAAATCTCTGAGGAATAGGCTGAGACAGAATAGGATCCTGGTGGATCCAACATGAGTGATCAAACAAGTACACAGGTCCTCAGGATACTCTTGCAGGGAAACTCTTCAATTGCTGCCTCGGAGAAGTGTCAGTGCCGTATAATGGACAATATTAAATGAGTCTATCAGAAGACTGATATATTCTATGACTGTACAACTTTTTATTACCATAACAAAAATAAAATGTTGAGATTAAAAGACATACAAATAACATTTCCATATACTTTAATTTGGTTATATAAATAAAAACACACTTTAAATAAAGAAAAAACTTTTAGATATGTCAGTTCTTAACTGGGTTTTCAGGAAGAAACAGGCCAGCTATTTCTTTGAGATGTGTGTTTCTGATAGTCTGAAATCATCTGTCATGAATCTCTCCTCTTACATTGCATGTTATTATTATATATTATTAATGAAGTAGGATGCAACTTGCTTATACAGAAGGACCTCGGGTTCCAGTATATAAGCAAGGTTGTTTACAGATTACTTCACACTTTTGAAGACAGTGCCACAGCCCAGAGACTCAGAAATCCAAGAATTAACTTTAAAACAATTAAAACATATGAATAATGACAAATTTACATTATTTTCAGACTTCTAACATGACAAACCCAGGTACTTGTCAAAGATTCCTCATGCTACAAAAAGGTGTGTTCCTGGAAGCCCCACATCATGTTGTATAAAGAGAAAAAAGTTGTATAAAATATGATGAGATTTCATACACTAGAAGTACGATCAAGTGGTTAAGCTGTACACTCTGAAAATTTTATATTTGTTGCTATCCCAGAAATTCTATAAGTAGCATTAAGATAAAATTTTTAGAGGTGATCATTGTGTTTGTCATTAGTTGAATGCTCCCATTGCAGTATTTTTGTCTTGACATCTGGAATAACTTTCATAAGTCTCAGTGTATATACTGGAAGCTGTGAATATGGCTAGCCCTCTTCTTTTGAGAAGAAATAAATACTAGCTGAGAGCCAGGAGCTCTGGGCCTGCCACTGATCTGCTTTGTGGCCCAAAACTGGCCATGCTCTTTTCCTCTCTCAGTTCCCTCATCTGTGGAAAGGGAATTATAATATTTTTAGCATAAGATGCAATAAAAATAATTAATGAGTCACTATGGGAAAGCTCATGAAGACATGAATAATTTGTGTGTTTTATGTAAAGTTTGGATGGCAGTATTATAAATTAGGCAAGGACCCACACATGGAGTGGAAAAGATAAAAGGAAATATAGAACAGGATCCTCGTTCTAGTCAATACACAAAGTGGGGCAATAATTTTGTAAAAGAAGTGCATGCACATACAATTAAAATGTGTGGCATAATGTATGAAAATGAGGCAACACAACTTGGCTTGGCAAGTTTCCTTCTTGCATTTCCTATCTTGCAAGGCACTTTCAAATATCAGACTCTGCATGTCATTTTTCATATCAGTTTACCAAGAACTGGGCAACTAAAACAGGTCAAGAAAACTTGGAGCCAGAAATCAAATGTGAATGTACCTATCCATTTTTGTAATTAAACAGCCCAAGATGTTTTTATGGTCAGATCCTCGAGTGCTGTGAAAAGGTAAAGCTGTGCTGAAGTCAATGGAGCTGTATTCAATTTACCCTGGCTCAGGACGTGGCCCCTAATCCTTTAACAAGATTTTAATGTTAGCCATGTGATTTCTATCTTAAAATCCCTACAGGCAAGGCTTGGATTGAGCAGGGGTACAATGGGGAAGAAACCAGAAAAAATTTTCTTACTTTTTTTTAATTATTTTTCATTTTTATCCTTGGCTGTCATCCTGTTCTTCAGAAACTCAATATTCGTTTGGAAATAAAAAAAATGTACTATTGCAGAAAACCCCTGGAAGCCGTGAAATGAAAGCTAATTTGTTCTGAGCTGCATTCTTGCATCTGAAGAAACTCTGAAAGGTTTTAATTTGTGCAGAGTGATTCATTAACTGAAACATCTATTAACAAAACCGTCAAGGTTCTGAAACTGTCAGTCTTGGACTTGGTGGTTTCAGATACTTGCTTGTTGTGCTTGGTCAAGGATGTATTGGAAAATCCCAGCAGAAACATCAAACTGGATAAACCCAACAGTGCCAGCCAGCCCTTCCGTTTTTCCAGGTCAAGCCTTACCATCTTGAACTGGAAAAACACTAACAAAGCAAAAGCATACCCGTCTTCTTGTCAGACTTGCAAATACAGGAAGGAATCTGAAATTTAGACATTTTAAAAGGAGCACAGCAAAATACAAACTGCTTCAAGTCTGGAACAAGTGAAAAAGATAATCTAGGTATCATAGTCCAATGCCCTACATGGGAAGCTTGTGTTCTGTAAAAGCCTTTGAGGTTTTATCAAATCTCCTTTGAAGCACATGTAGATATGATGCATTAACTACCTCTAGGGTAAATTCTCCCTTCATCTCATTTTCCTTGTAACTTACATTTTGTTTTTAATTTTTATATACACATTTCTCTCCCCTTTCAAGTTACTGTTCCTTGACATGCCATTTCCAGCCTCAGTTAATCATCTTTCCTTCATTTTGGACTATTGCCATTTAAGTGTTTACAGACTGTTATCATAACTTCTTTTCCTTAAGCTCTATCCATGAAGTACCCTTAGCCTCTCACAAAATAGATCACACCTTGTAATACTTGTTTCTGTCATTATTTCCTGGAGTGTCGCTAAGACACATGCTGTGCATACTGAACATAGTAGCAGACAAATTTATTTACAGAAACGTGATGTAACACAAAAAATTTTTGAAAGATATTCTGAATAGATTGACTTCTCCAAGTAGTGCAGAATTTGGATAATGATAAGATGTTGAACACCTCATCAAACAATATCAATAAGCTAATCAAAATCTTAATTCATATCTGATTGTTTTCATGAATAGGTCTGCTACTTGTACAACAATGTTAAATTGAAACCTCATGTCCAACATGTTATCTCTCACCCCAAATATTTTCCACATTGCTGTTCTTCCTATAGAATGTTTCTTTGATTTTATGCCAGATATGCCAGATAGTCTTTTCCTCCATGTATATTATTTTACATTTGCCCACATTAAATTGTATTCACTTTAATGCTTTCTAAGATCCTCTGATATTTGCTATTTCCAGTCCCTCCTATTTTGGTATCAACTCTAAATATATTCATTGTACAATTTCCTTTCTCTTTAAGATCAATAGGGTAAAATCATTATTTTAATGTCCTGATTTTCAAAGATGTTGAGCACCTGTCTCTCCTGCGGCTTCCATTTGTACCTGTGTGCAGAACTGAGCAAGTAAAATTACTTTTTTCAGCTCCATGCTAGAAAAAGGTTGGAAAGTATACCTTCTGGATCAACTTAAACCTAAATTATTATTTCTTTTCTTTCTAAAATGCAAACTGAAAAACATTAATTTTGGATCAACCAAAAGGTTCCTATTAATCTGAGGAAAAACATTTTGGTTCACTTCACTTTAAAGAAAAGTTATATCCCTCAAAAATTAAAAATAGGTATGTTTTGAAGTGAAATAGATATTAAACAAAGATCAACTATTTTATTCTTTATAAAGTATTAAATGGAATACTCTTTTTCATTTTGGTGCTTAGGCAGGTGCCATGAACTTTACATGAATTCTTAATTTGTTTTGTTTTAATCTGCCAAAAACTAGGGGTGATACAATGTGAGTTCAGAAAACTGGGTGTTAAAACAATCAATTCCAGAGTGGATAGCTAAAAAATTAATTGTAGGAGTCTCCACTTCCAGATGCTCCTCCAGGAGGTAGGTAACGTGCATGGCTCAGCTGGAAGCTTCTCTCCTTCCAGACTGGGCCCCCAGATTCCTGCTTTGGTCAGGTTTCTGATCCCAATTCTTGCCTGACACGGACTTGAAAATGCTTTTAGTTTTTTAATTTTTTCTGTGAAAAAAATAGAATTGAAACAATTCTGGTAAGCTTTATTTACTGTGGAAAATTTGGACTCTACTCCACTGCTGTAACTGTTGGTATAGAGAATTTTCCCATTGCCACTGATCCCAGGGACACTGTGCCTCAGGACAGGCAGAATTTTCTGCACCCATTACCCATGGGTGCATCCATTACATTATCTGCCTGATAGCTGGTGTAGGGGAAAAGTTTTTGGAGCTGTCAGCTTTGGATCAATATCCAGCAACATGAGAATCCCATGGCATGTTTTAACTGGAAGGAATAAAATTTTTACCTGAATGCAGTTCATCAATACCAAAAAAAAAGTTGAAGAGGATAATTTTCTCCTACCTTTATTAATGTAGGCATTCCTTGTAATTGCCATAAGATAATCAATTAAAAATGGACCTAAATTTTGATCTATAGAGCATACTACTTGCTATCTGTTTTAAAACCCATGAAACAGAGAAATATTAAAACCAGCTCTCAGTTTAGCAGAAAAAGAGAATAATCAAGACTCTGGCAGAAAAATGTAACCTCACTTTAACACACAGGAGAAAGCTGAATCACGATTGATGGGTCATTTGTGTAAAGATATTTTGGACAATGGTCACATGGTAGGGTATTCAGTTTAAGCACTATCCCCACTCTCCTACCTACAATTAAAACATTATGCCCTTAACTTCCATGACAAGATGGGTTTTCAAAGACCTCTCTTGGGAATCAAAACAGTAATTACCTGTTCATCAGGCTCGAGAAGTATAAGCTCTCATTTTTATATAGAGCTCATTAAAATAGATTTGGAAGATAAATGCAAATATATGAAGAGGTGGGAAGAATCCCTAGGTAGAGAGATTTCATTCAAACAGTGGTCTGTAATTTGGCACAGAGCAACTAATACTTCCATAACTATTATTAAAAGAGAGTCAGGATAAAATGTTAGTTAAAGTTGCCTCTTACCTCTTCATGCACTACAGAAATACATACAATTTTTTTCTGAGTCTGACAGTAGGATGAAGAGAGAAATAAAATGTTTGTTCCTGCATTTGGTAAGAATGGCCTTATAACCCAACTGATGACCCTCTGTCAACACTGAATTCTGAAGTTACGGAACTGTTGGAGTTAGAATGCCTCATCAACTCTCAGTTGAATTTAGGAACCATTCAGTGAGAGACTATATGTCGAAGTAAATATTTTGAGTCCATTTCATTGACTAGATCTTCTGGTCTCCTAGGCTGTGATGCATGACTATTAGAGGATGGTAATGCAGGTAAGTCACAAGTATGAGATACCAGGGTTCATCTGCATCAATGCAGACACCTTGGCCCCTTGTTTAGAAGATATATTGTCCTTTCCCTGATGCTGAAACAGGATTATACTTGGTCATATATTTTCTAGTGTTCTGTTCAGAGTGGTTTTAAATTTCTTGTGCACTGAGGCTGCCTTTTTCTCTACCTTTAAAAGATATTTTTACTTCTGCTAGTAGGTCTTGCTGTTGAGAAATCAGTAGCTTGTAAATAATAATAAGGAGCCTTAAATATGGACACACAATTTAATTTCTGAAATCTATAAATGGGGTTCAAAATTCAAAAAGCTCATTATTTGGCCATTAGCTTTATCTTGAATAATCCTAAATTATTATCCTCAGTTATATGAGTTTATTCTTATAAAAGAACTATTCCTACTGAAGTCTATGGCAAAATTCCTTTTGTTTCAACAGAAAGTTTTGCAGATTTTAAGACCAGAAGACATGACAATCAACAAAAGTGCTACCTAAATTTCACACTATGTTCATAATTTCTGTTTAAGATATTGTGCATTTCAGAGATGCCCTGTTTTGTTTTGAAGATTGCAAAGAAAAGGAATTCACCATCTCCTGATAGATAGTTCCACAGCTTAATAAACACAGCTTTTAACATATATTTCTAATTGAAGTTTTTATAACAATATCTTTAATCTACTCATAGCATGCCTTTCTGTGTCAGACTAAAATCTTTTCTATTATTAGGAATATCTTCTTCACGTTGTTCCCTGAAGACTATAATCTAGTAATCTGTTATATTTTATCTTCAGTAAGAAAACAGATTGATTTTCATCCTGACTACAACAGATGCAGGTATATTTAGCAATCAAACCTATAATACTACCACCAAATAAGATGAAGATGGAGTGTTTTCCACAGAGCCACATTCCTCTACATTATGATATCACCTTCACTTCTTCACTGTTTGCATCACATTATTACCATTACTTAATTCAGGACTCATGACAGCAGTGTAGGCTAGAGCCTTGTAGACTTTTCTTTTTAAGATGTTGGCACAATATTAATTTTTTCAAGGTTTGTTAAATGTCAACAGTATTATCTTGCGGAATTTCTTAGACAGTGTCTTAGACAATGTCTTCTCTATTGGTACTAATGGATATTATTGTTCTTTTCTATGACATGCAAAAGTACAATCTTTCTAGAAAATAAGTATTTGTTGAATGCTTCTTCCTCTTCTGCAGACTGATGATTTTACATTTGTTGTATAGTAGACATCTGTCATCCCTAGGTTCTATTTTTTCTCATATACTACAAAACTAACAGTAATATTTTTATGAACACCATGGGACATAGAGCTTTAGATATTTCAGTTATTTGCATTCTGCTGTTGTTGATTTTTATTCATTATAATCAATGTCTCATTTCTCCTCTGTATTTAATTATGTAAAAAACTTTTGACTCCCGACTGATACAGTTTTGCAACCAAGTTTCTGCTTTGTTCTATGGCTAAGGACACTCCTGCCTGCCTGCCTGCCTGCCTTTTCCAGTAGTCCATAAATTATTTTTAAACAGGTCCCAATTATCATATGCATCTATTTTTAAACAATCTATTCCTCTCAAATCTGTTTAAAGCTGAATTTAACTGTATATGTGTGTGTGTGTCTCCTGCCTCAGGGGTCAGCCATGCTCAGTGTGAGTGATAAATGGGGAGGTTTAGAATGTGCCCCAGCAGGGCTGGTCCAGTGCCATGAACGATGAGCTTTGAGATCTGACGAAAGGTAGCGCTTCCTACTTCTTACTTCCTACTGAGTTCTGAAACCAGCAAGATCTAGGAGCCCCTAACTCAGAGACAAGACAAGATGGAAAGAAAAATGCAACCTGATATATCACTCCTGAAAGACATCTGGTTGTTTTACAACAGAATGGTCCTGTAGTTCATTTGCACATAGGTAGGAAGTTATACTGTGCCCACAAATACCTTGATAACTATTGGTAAGTCATTCTTTATCCATAAGATCAAAGTTACTTCTAGCATTTTCTAGAATTTCTTTAAATACTTCAATTAGAAGGTTGTTCAGAGTTTTTGGAGACTCCAAGGATCTTTCAGTGGGTAAAATTTTCTACACATAACTCCTGATTAGCATCCTCACAATGAAATTTTCCTACCTACCCATCTCAGATAGATTTTTAAAGAGCTGTTCATCCTCTTCCTAAGTTCAATCTGATAGCCTGCTGCTAACTTCTGCACCACTACTCCATCTCAAGATTTATCATTTAATATGTTGATCAATAAGCATTGCAAGTATTTTTTTTGTTACTTTAGCAATAATTTTAGACCAGATAATGCTATCTTTTGTGTACATTATCCACTGCTTTTCCTGTAGTTTTCTTCTCTTTCTTAACAGTTTATAGCCAGTGATTTTAGCGTTCCAGAGATATGAATCACTGCATTGGATGTGGTATTAATCATATATAATTGCTCTCTATAAATTAGTGTATCTAAAACATTTTGTTTATTACTCAGACTAGCATTGGCAATTAGGCAACTAAATATTTTAAATTTTTTTTTATGTCTCTTGGTGCCTTAATTCTTTACACACATTCTGTTTTGAATGAAAGTTGCATGTCTGAGCATATACACTGTGTTCTAGCCGTGGGCAACATCACTTTAGATGCAAACCTAAAGCCTTCCCAGCTACTTCAGCTGTTTTGTCACCACATGGAAGATCCTGAGTGTGTGTGTGTCTGTATGCTGTCTATTGGACAGGCTTCCATAATTACTCAGCTGTTTTTTACCATCCTATTTTTAGAAGTTGGGTTAAATGTTATAATAATAACATTAAAGAATTTTCATTAATTTAAGAGTTTGGAGTTTTCTTCTCTCATCAAGAACAAGTGATGCAGGCATTGTGAAAGCGCTATTATGTTCCATTGGTCAACACACTATTTTTAAAGTAATTTAAATTTCTATACAGACAACACAGCACTAATTAAGATTTTGGGTGTGAGATCGTGAAAAAGAAAAACAGAAATTTAATACCATAAGACAACAATGGACTTGGCTCTTGACAGGTTGAAAGAGATACTTTGAGTTTCAGTATATTACAAGAACAGCACAAATATGCTGAAACATGCTCAAACATAACTATAGATGAACATACAGAGCTTTTTAGCTTCCAGGCTGCCAGCATTCTCAGTAGTTGGCTCCATCTTAACACAGCTTTACATTGTTAAAGCTTTCCAAGGTTATAAATATCTTGGAATCCATGATGTCCTGCCAATTTCCTTCATTTTTATTCTAGACATCAGTGGTTTCTGGCATAAAATTTGGTGTATGAACTGAGGATCTGTCTACACATATGTAGGTATCCATACTCTCATACCCTCTACCCTTATACATGCCAGTCATATACACTAAGTCTGAGCAGACCAACTCCCCTGAAAGTGTGGAGAATTGCATTTGTTTTGCAGCTTGGATGTAATTTGCTAGGAATAACTGGACTGATCTATAAATAGGTTGTTAGTAAACTTTTGTTTACAGTTACCTGTATCTGTGCATTCTGGTCCTTCTACCTCCTTAATATAAATATACTTTCTCATTTTACTGAACTTTATAGCCATGTAATTTTCTCCCCGCTTCCAGTTCTAATGGTGCTGCTCAAGTAGAGACATAGCAGATCCCCACCCTCTTTGCCAAACCAAAGCTAGCCCTCATACATACAGCTGGATAACCAGAGGAGTACATCAAGATTCTTGTTCATTTCCAGAGCTGATATTTATATGAGTCTGATTTAGCATGAAAATATTTACTACTACAAGGCCATGGGAAAGCAGCTAGGGGCACTGACACATCACTGGACCAAACTGCTTTGTTGAACGTAGATCAAACACTTGCAGCAGCTACACTACAAAAATGAGGATGCAAATCCAATGTTCAGTGACTTACCTTCATGTTTTGGAGTGTCTCTATCCGGTGGTACTTGACCACAGTTTTTCAATGCCATGATGAAGAGCTTAAAATGCATGTCACCTGTTCTGCACCCAGCAGCATGACATGTAGAAAAAAGGATGCGATAATACTGAAGAGCAATTCCAGGAATAGACTGCACCTATCTCAGTGCAGGCTTATTCATGTACTCATAAGGCTGGATTTTTTAGAAGATATCTGAGAACATGTAGTTGAATGAACTCAGACAGCCACTTGCTGCATCTGTAACCATCTAACTTTAAAAAGAAGGTGTTTTCTGTGTTATAATTATGAAAGGTGTTTAAAAGTTGAGCATGTTCAGCTTCAGGCAGAGCCTATGCTATTCATTTTTAAAAATAGCTTGTTGTCTTCTCCTTGTGTATCATAAATGAATGTTACAAAGTGGCCATCAGGCATAGGAAAAGGTTCACACAGATGAATACTGCGTATCTCAGAAGAGAATTTTTGCAGTGTTTAATACTCATAGGATGGCAGGTTTAGCAGGTAAAGAACACAGAATTTTGAGAGAGGAATAACTTTTGTTCCAGTGCTACCAGCTGCTTGCCAGCAGTTTATAATTCTCCTGAATAATAACTGTGAAGTCTCTGCTGAAGTCTACAGATATTGCAGTCCACTGCTCATCTCCCCTGCCCTGTCACTCTGCTGAAATCCTGTGTGGCATTGATAAAGTCACTTCTGTGCTACTAAATGCTCACTGTCTAGTTCAGCACTTACTGAGTTCCTCCTTTCGGTGATCGTAGACAGGATGCTTTTCAAGCATCCAAACAGGTCTGTGTCATCAGCTGGTTGACAAGTTAGACATTCACTCCATTCATGGATACACTGCTTCACCTCCTCTATTTCTCTTGCATGCATGTTGATACAGGTTTATTTTATTCTGTTTTTCATTCTACTCTCATTAATTCCTTAATATTTTGGTTAATTAAAAAAAAAAGAAGCTAGCCCAGACAGGTTTCCATATTGCGAAGAGTGGGTTTGTTTGGACTTAATCTTCTTTTTACTTCAAGACGCCAAACCCCATTTTTTTTCACAATTTTTTTTTTTTTTTTTTTTTTTTTAATTCTCTTTTCTTGCATTTGTAGGTGCATGTTGGAGCAGTCATGAGGGTGAAGCTTGGCAGCGACCTTTATGGCAAAGATGTCATGATTGCAAAATGCTAGGAAAGAAGGAGAACTAGAGGTATCTCTCTAGGCTGAAGAAGTAGATGGCATGAAATAAAGAAAGGCTGATGAAAGTATTCACTAGGCAGATACAAATTTAGGAAAGGGATCTGGGCTGTATTTGGATGGAAGAATACGCTGGGGTCTAACATCTTTACATTTCTGGTCTACATGATCTATTATATTTTTTTCTATTGCTTTTTAAAAAAATCCTTTCCTTTCCTTTGTAACAATAGTTTTTCAAATGAACAAATGTGCATAAATGAAGAAATTAAATTTATTTTAAAGTGCAAAGCCCCAAACACACAATTCCCTCAAAACAAAGCTCATACACAGGTAGTATCGTCTCTTGGATAAACTAGTATAAAAGTGCTTTCAACAGGTCATCTTCACAAAAGGCACTCCAAAAATAAAAGCTTGTAATTACTAGAAACTTAAAATGCATATGGCAAAAAGAAAATTAAAAAAAA
>VZRN01007377.1:394462-416076 GCA_013397935.1 Dasyornis broadbenti | reverse complement strand
AAAAAAAAAAGAAAAAATAATAAAGAAAAAAAGAAAAGAGCACAGCAGTCAAATGTAATTAATTAAGCATCACATATCTTTCCCATTTATTACTCATCATCATCAACCTGTGTTGACAGGATGTGGGCAAAGACAGCGGCCAACCTATCTTTTGCTTGCCTTGAGCGTCTACCACAGTGGATGCAAGGTAAAGACAGGATACATTCAGGTTGCCACTATCAGGCTGGCAGACTTGCTGTCCTCAGTCCACCCCATAACTGCTTAGTTACCATTACCCTCACCACTGTTGTGTGCTGTATAGCAAGTCCCACTCATACATAAAACCTTTGTCTCTTTGGCATTGAGCAGATAATGCAGGTGGCATTGTATTTCCTTGTTACTGACACTTGCCTTTTCCAGGTAATGTTAAGACTCACACTATAAGTCCTAAAACACTATAAAATTCTTTGTCTTGTTTCTCTGTCCAATGAGCCAAACCTAAAACTGAGTGAAGTCAATGAGACCACTTCATTGAGTGGGATAGGTGGTGGTTCATTTCCTAAGAGAAAACCCCTGATATTTTCCAGAAAAAAAAAACCAAACCAAACCAAACCAAACCAAACCAAACCAAACCAAACCAAACCAAACCAACCAACCAATAAACCAACAACCCAACCTCCCCCAGCCATTAAAATTCTTGTTTGGACATTGGTACTTTAAAAACAGTGGTCTTCATGGGTGTTTATTTGATCTGTAATATTTCAAGCATGTATCAAATAATCCAAGTAAATAACATGGTTGGTCTAAATCTGCAGGGTCTGATGAAGCAGATTATATAGAATGTACTTATATTTCAACAATAGCATTTCACTCCCTTTTCCAGTATATTTTTAGATTATGAATGTGTTCCTCCATTTGGAATAATGACTTCATTAGTCTTATTCAATAGTTGTAATTTGGTATCAGCATAAATATATTAAACTTGTCATCAGGTATTTTAGTAACCAGTTTAAAACATTATATGTAATATTATTTCATATGTAAAAGAATAGTTATTATTGTCAAGTTCTAATAATGTTCAGCCAGGGATTACTCTGTTTGATGGAAGAGTAAAGACAATTGTATGTCTAATTCTTCATTAGTCTTTTCCTTGCTGTAATGAGCAAAGGTGTAAATATTAACACCTCTGATTTTCAAGCATTAGCCTAACCTATCATCCATAAATTCAATTTCTCAAAGGCAACCTACTTCAAAATTGAACTATTTTACCCTTAGTGAGTAATTTGACTTGAATCTTTGATTTACTCAGAGGTTGGTGTATAAGATTTCTGTTGCTGAAATATATTCAACCATAACCTTTTTTATTTTGTTGTGCTAATTTATAATATCTGAAATGGCATCTTTCAAATTATTCGAAGATAATGGATTAATTTCTGTTATTATTTGTTTGTATAATTTTCTCTTTATAAATTATTTGTTGCAGCCTTTGTATTGTTTTTCTGCTTGTAATTGACAGCTTTATAATACCTAAGGGCATATTTGAGGTCTCTTTCTCTTTTCAAACACTCTTCTCTATCCACAGCAATGGCTGTTTTTCTTTGTTTCTTTGCTGTCTGTGGAAAGCAGATCAGAGGGTGCTACCGAATGTGGTAGAATATTACATTCTGTTGCAACTAGCAGTTTACTTAAGCTATGTAACTAAGTGTCCTGTAAAAGCAAAATGCAATTGCCCTGGCAAATCTGATGTTTTCATAAATCATGAGCAAAACTTTTAAGGTTGTGAAAACCTAAAATATTTGTATCCACTTTTTAATTGTTGATGTGCTGATGTCAAGCTACCATGCAGTGTATTTTTAGTAGCTCTCTCCCTGACTAGTTATGTGTAGAAAAAAGAAGTAAGGGGTATCACTTCTGGCAGAACTGGAGTGAATTAGAAATTCTTTTTTTGAGACATTTTAAAATATTCACTTTTTAAACCACCTTTAAATCTACCTCTTGCTATATTTTGCAAGTGTAGAGATTTAATGCATGATGCCTACATACATGTACATAATATTCTCTACCTTTTGTCTTTAATATTCCTTCATTTTTAATTATTAAAGATAAGTATTTGAATTATAAATATTCTAGTTATACAGGAATAGGCAAAGCAGGCACATACCCTCAGGCAAAATTCTTCCATTATCCATAATCCTTCTGCCTCCTGCCTCCATTTCTCTACCTCCTATCTTTATGTCGTCTCAAAAAACACAGAGGCATTCTTTTAAACTAACCTTCTCCTCCCCACTTAAACCATAGAAATCCCTTCTCAATATGTATAGGGGGCCTATTCCTTGAAGTGGGATGTCATACTTGTCCTAAATATAATAAAGTGCTGTCTTCAAGGCATTTCTGCATCCAAAACACTCCCCAGAAACCTGCCTAGTCCTCCCTTCTAACCAGCCTGAATGTCACAAATCATAGCACAGAAGCTGCTTTATAGTGAATCATTAACATTGTCAGGAATGAGTTGGCAAGGAAAAAAAAGCTTTCCATTAGAGAACTGAGGGAGAATATACAAATGACAGCATTGTCATTTCTCTTACACTGTTTTATAAAGTGCACAACTGATTAGGAAGAGATTATTATAGAATATATACACTGTGTATGCATACATGACAATTTTGTTTTCATCCTGTACTGTTTGTAAGTATCTATGGATGTGCTTTAACTTAACTGTCTTGCTTTAGGTTTTTGAATTATATGAGTAACAGTTTCATTATGTTCAAAGACTGTATATTCTTAACAAATATATCTGGAAACTAAGAGGTACACAAATGCAAGATATTTGTGGAAGGTGTTTCTAATCTACATAAAGATTAATAAAGATATTCCTAACTCTTCTTATAAGGTATCTGAAAAGGTCCTTTAGACTAATATCACTTCAGTATAAAGAGACTGTTATCTGATTACAACTTGGAGGTGTGTGACTCTAATGTAGATGCTTTCTTGTCAATTTTCCTGTTTGGCACAGCTTGAATGGGATAATATGCACTTATAACATGTAATACAATTAGTTCTCCTTTGAGCATCAAATATTGTAAAGAAAGTCATTTTGATCAATACATGTGATGCTTTTTATATAAAAACCTAATATATTTGTGTTGTAAATTATGGTTTTTTTCCCCCCTTCATATCTTAAAAGACAATTGCATGGAATTACACATAGCTTTGTTGTTCATGGAGATAAAAACGTGTCAAACCATCACTGGCAAAAAAAATGTGTGAGGATATACAGTATACACCTAAAAAAAGGAAGACTGATTTTCAAAGAACAAGTTAATTTGCTTTGACAACAGCAGTAGCTTTCTTTAAATAGTTGTAAATAGTAATAAAAAGTATGTAAAGCAGAAAATATTCCTCAATATTTCACAAGCATTTGCACAAATAATTTTAGAGTGCTTTTCTTTGTCTTAGATGGTCGTTTGCATGGTTAGGTCATGCTGAGTACACTGCTTTGATGTAAACCTGGAGTATTTAATCCATTTCAGCTGAGTTTTGGATTTATCCTCATGTCACTGAGCTCAGGATCTGGCTGTATGCTGCATAGTAATTGCTAGCCAAAACTAACAGTTCCCCAAACTTTCAGTCTCCTACTGATATTTAGGTGTGGTTTGAGTGACAGCATTACACAGACAGAGGGAATCTATTTTTTTCTCCTCTCAAATAGGTTGATTGTGCAAAAGCTCTTTCAGACAGACCAATTTGCATGGTATCCATCAACACACAAACTACTTCCTTCACAGGGCAACTGCCAGGAGCATATAGGCTCCAAAGTACTGGGAATGACACGATATCTAAGACATGGCAGCCTAATCATGCTAATACTCACATGATGTTGCCTCTGTAATCACTACAGCTTCTCCCAAAACACATTGGGAGACCTGGGTGACACCATTCTTTTTACCTCTCTTCTGGTACAAAGGAGGCAATTTTAAAGAAAGATAAGTTATGAATGTTAACAATAATCCTAATAAAAATAATAACACCTAATAAAAATAATGACAGAATGAGTCTTTTGCTTTGAACATTATTCACATCTTCCTCTAGGGAGTCTTGGGAGATCTTTACATAAAGGCTTGATCCCATGGCTAGTCCACTTCGAGTGCTATTTGAGGTCCTAAGAATTAAGCCTTACAGACAACCAGTGTGAGGTAGCAATTATCTGCATGTTTCTTGTATGGAGCCTTCATCTCTTTCACAGAAGATGAAACTTCTAGAGCCAGAGCTCTAGATAAATACACACCTTCTTTCTGACAGTGAGCCTTTAAATAGAAATATACCAGAAATGAAAGGGAGACAGGACAAGATCCCAAAATCCATCAACTCTCTAAGACAGTAAAAGAAGCACAAGGAAGGATTCTAACTTAAGCAGGCAGTAAAATTTTCCCTGCACTTATATACTCTTTGCTTGATCAAGAAAAACAGAAAAGAGAAAAAAAAGAACCCGGTGTGATTTACTGACTATTTGTAGATAATTCTGCCTGATAGGTAAAAAATGCATGCAAGTATGTTTTTTCTATAGGCACATAATCAAGCATAAATTATTTAATTACTGACAAAATAAAAAAATGAAATAACTGTTGCAACAATTAGAGAAAATACAGATTTTTCTGTATAACATGACATTGCTAGCATGTTACTGTTTTCTGTGTGTGCTCAGAAGAAAGCATAAAATATTTCCCTTGAGGAAAGCAGGTTAGTTTGTTTATAGGTTGGCTTTTTTTTTTTCTCCTTTGAGCATGGTCCTGAGTACAAGGTGAATTTTGTCCAAAGGCTGTGCAGATACACAGTGAATGCAGGCAGGTTATCAGGAATATAGGTAAGCCTCTAATATTCATTAGAGTTCACTTGTTTAATTCCTCGTAGCCTAACCCAGATAAGGCCAAACAGCATCAGCTCTCACTTAAAGACACCGTGCATGTGAAGTACAATAACCTGCACTGGTTTTCATTTTGTTGACCAGAACACATTATCAGTAGCAACTACCTAGACCTTCAAAATAAATTATGAAGGAAATAACAGTCAAGGAAGTGTGATGTAACTACACCCCTCAATATTTCAGCACCAATGAAAAAAGCAGGAAGGAGACTTGGTATTTCATGGAAAAATGTGAAATATTTCCCAGCCATCACATAACGCATGGAAAGAATAACCATCCATGCCCACATCTTCATGCTTACACATTCCCCTCCCCTTCCAATACAGTAGCTTCAGTGAAGAAGAGGGATAACGGTACAAATAAATAATGTGCATCTGTAGAAAGAAGGAAAAGACTGTTAAACACATGCAAACCTATGGCTCAAGAATACCCTTGGAAAGTATATGCAGTAATTAGTGCCAGACAAACTCTGGCTGAGATGTAAGAGCCACCAGCAGTGCATTAGAGCAAGAAGATAAGAGACAGAGAACAAAAAGAGGATGATGTCAAAAGGCCTGTCTTCTATCTATGCAATTTATCCAATACCGGAATACCAGAACTCATGAGATAGCCTCTACTGAGACACCTTGCAGTGAGACGGAAACAATTCTCTGCACATCCCAGTGGTGGAAGCTCTGAAAGAAACTGAAATTGGAGAATGACTCACAAGTGGATTTAGAATTCAAAGGCGGGGAGAAATGCTGGATGGAGATGCAGACTTGAACAGAGGAGACTGGGATGGGCAGGGATCAGAAGGGACAGGGAGAGGAACAAAGACGCATCTGTTCATTCTTACATTCTCTCTTTTTAGAATGCAAATTCTTCAATAAAGCAGAGATCGTTCCTGGCTTTGCTCTTTATTATATGTAATATAGCTTAACCGGCTGGCAGGTGCAGCTCATACTTTGTCAAAGAACCGTTTATGATGTAATTACAAATTTTCTTAGGAAAAATGTCAATGAATCATTTCACTCTCATTTGCTGAAATCTACTATTTTAGAAAATGAAAATATTTGGTTTAATAAAGTAATATTAATTAGAGTAGGCATAGATTTTTAATTAATTCATTTTGATTTTGTTCTTTTTTTGAAATTAGTATTATAATTTTGGAATTTTCCATCTTTGAAACAATTTATTCTAAAATGCCTAGCTGATTTTTTAACTTCTTTAATGCCTTCATGCATAGGCTGTCAGGTGACAGAAATATTCTTTATTTGGTACTTACTCAGTAGGGTTTTATGGGAAGATGATATAGGAGATGCCATTCAAAGCCATATCATACCACCCATTTACCAGTTAAAGGTTACCTGCCCCATGGAAAAGTAATCTGAACTCAATCACAGTGTAGATTGAGTACTGTGTGCGGTGCAATAAGTAGAAATTCTTGCTTATGGAAACAAAGGACTAATAGCTCTCTATATTTTACATGACAACAAACAAAGACTCCTACCATGCCCCTTATCTCCCTAAGGGTGAGGCCGACCTAAAACATCACTAGCTTATCTTTGCAAGGAAGTTGCCAACTTATTGTCAGAGAGAATTAGTAAGAATACATATGAGCCTTTGCCACTAAGAACAAAACTAACAGAAGAACTAGAGAAAAGAAAACAAAACACAAAAAACCACAAGAAAATTTGATTGTTTCTTTTAGTTACTGTTTTCTTAATTTATCTAAGAGAATTAATTCCTTCTCAGCTACTTTTGTGAAATTTGGTAGTTCTGCTTTTCAAAGTCTGCTACCATTTTATTCTAATTTCATTTTAGGTGAGCTTCCATCATTTGAGTTCCACTTTCTGTTTCAAATTTAAATTAGTCTAATGATATAAAACCCCCTCTTCTCCAGAACTTAATGACATACATGCAAGCTTTAACCCCTATTTAGACATTTAAGTAAGTGTCATGACTTAAAAAAAATTGCAGATAGTAAGGCTGAGCTCCCCGAAATCATACAGAGGTGTAAAATGCTTAATGATTTTGTAAAACTAAACAAGAGCATAGTAATTGTCATAATGCACAAAAATAAACAAATAAATTTCTAGCAATATATTAAGTATATACAGGAACCAGTTCGTTATGACTTCATACTTATCTATTATCTCTATCCTCTGTTGGGATGCCATTTCCAGTCAAGCTATCTTGTTAGTCTCCGTTGCCCATTTGTTATCTTTCAAGGAAAACTCTTGTATGGAGACAAATTTGGTTTTCTGTAGAAAATGTCAGGATTCTCTTAGAGTTGTAAAAGCACATTTGAACCTCTAGTCCTCAGTGGAAAATGATATATTTGTGTAGATATCACTAAGTGCATCATTATATATATACTATACTATATAAATAGTATATTGATTAGTAGTCATTCAGAGTAAAAAATGAACAACAGAGGGGCAGAAGAATTTAGGAGCACACACTTTTCTTTTGATCCAGGGTGAACATTTCAGAAAAAAGCATTTTCTTGCCTCCCCAAATAGGAGACAAGCACTGGCTGCTACTTCTCCCTATTTTTCCCCCATAGGAACCGTGAAGCAGAGCAGAATAGGTGGAAGAATCTGGCCTGTGGCATGTTGCTGTCTCAGTCAGATATGATATCCACGTCTAGTCCCTTCATTACCTCATTCCTCCTACATCAAGAAGAAGCCAATGTAAATTGCTAAATGAAGAAAGCTATGTGGTCTTTCAAGTTAAACAAAACCCCTTGCATCAGCCATTCAACCACCAGCATACATTCTTGTGTCAAACAAGGCATCTCAGTGAATCTTCTACCAAATTTAAAATGTAACAAAGATTAGTAAAAGTCCAGAAAGCTGTCTTTTGCAGAAATTTCTTTTTTAGTTTTACACTGGTTGCTTTATTGTTTGCAAAAGGAATCTCATCTCAGATGCAGCATCTGTTTTCCAGTAAAGTCCTGCTTTTTACCCAATTTTCCAGCTGGATTGACCGAGGCAAAAGGAGGTCAAGTGACTTGCCAAGGTCAGATGGCAATCCAGTGCTTTACCAAGGATTAGAATTTAGGAACCTCCTGATTAATAGAACAAATAACCTCCATGCACCAAATCCCCATGGGATGGGCAAGTCACAGAACTGGGTAGGATTAACCAGAAAGGACTTGTCTGCTTGGGTAAGCAAAATATACCCTGCACAGAAGAAATACAAACATTTTCAAGTTGCTAAGGCATAATCCTAGGAACCATTTACATCTGTGTGCTTTTATAATGTGTGGAGGTCTTTAAGAGACCAGTAAGGCACGAGGTTAATATCTGAAGCCATGGCATTAAATAGTATGAACCCATCTTTATTTTAAAAATATAGAATAACCCATCTCAATCCACAATTTAAAAAATTATTTAAAGAGGCTCAGCCACAGGCACTGAAGATTTGCACCATAGAAAGCCCTGTCTCCCAACAAAAGGGCACATGTTCAGAACAGCAAGTAAACAAACATTCCAGACGTGCCTTATGTTCCAGCAGCAGCACCTCTTAAACAAACCTTACTAGTTACAGAGCAAAAATGGAAACTGTCTCTTTTGATTTAAATCTGTCCCTGAGCAATTTCCATGAGTTAACACAGCAGAAGCTCAAGTACAGGAACAAATAAACAAACAAACAAAGAAACTTGAGCTTGCCTCTAACAACTGAACTGCCACCAGTTTCCAAAATGCAACCATAGAGCTATCCATTCTTCCATCACAATTAAAAGCAGCTCACAATGGAGGCAAACTGCTCCACCCCAGCCAAGGGAGAGTGTGTTGAAATGCTAATTGCACACAAAACTTCAGTGGTGCTGGTGATTAATATACTTATTGTTATTGTTAAAATTGGAATGACAAAGAGTATAATATAACAGTGCTTTTGTGTCCTCTGGCTGTTCAAAAGTGTCTCCTTGCACTTTCTTTGGGTGCCAGAATTAGTCAGCTTCATTTTACGGTTTTCACTTGCATTGAATAGACAGGAGACGTGGAAGAACAGCTATTGGAGTATTTTAAATAGAGCAAAATAGGTAAGAATGTTTTTTTGTTTAGGAAACCTATGGTGGGGAAGACAGAGGGAACTAGAAGGATATGTTCTTCTAGGTGAAAAAAGAATGGAAGAAGACCTGGAGCTCATTCTAATTGACAGGGTCCTGATTTGTTATTCTTTCAACCTTATTCAAGTCATAATTCCTTATTCATTCCTATAAACTACTGAGATTTCCTGTACAACCCACCAAAAAACTTACATGTATGCTTAAGAAGATAAACACAAAATTGGTGGTTACTAGCTGCATTTATATGCTCAGCCTTAAATATTTACTGAAAACATTTTTCTGAATAAGGGGAAGATATTTTGCATCTTGCAGAATCCAGCTTTCAGAGTCTAATTGCTACAGAAATATCTTCAAGGGAGAGGTGGATGGTCACATACTCTGTAAAGCAAGTCCTTCATTAATTTCTATGGGATTCATGAGGAAGAATAATGGGAGTCAATACTTGTAGGTCCTTGCTATACGGCTGGGATGGGGCTGTTTATAATCCTGATCTGTTAGTGGTGGGGATAACTGTGTGGTTACGAAGATATCTAGTCTAAGTTAGTCTAACCTCACCACAGTGTCTCATGTAGTTAGAGTTATCTCAGCAGTAAGTAGTCTATTTATGTACTCCAGTGCTTTACATAGGCATAAACCACTAATTACAATAAATATTTAACTGAAAGGAGGCTGCAGCAGATCATAAGCCACTTTGGGAGTGATGCTTAAAAAGACGCTCATCTTCTCTGTCAGAAGATTTTGGGTTGCTCACCTCAGCCTCAAATGTGGTGGCTTCATTGCCCATCATGTATACAGTTGACATAAAAAAAGTATTGATGTACTTTAAAATCAAACAAGTAGCTAAATAAACAAATATGCCTATAACATGACCAGGACACAGTGATTATATGGCTTCTGCAGTAAAGCTTTTGCTGATTTTTAAATGTCAGCCAATTGCCAGAATGAAGGCAAGGTACATCAAAGCAGGGCTATGAACTATTGTTACTGCTCGACTGGATTCACGCCCGTGGAGGAGGGGGAAAAGAAAGAGAAAGACAGCAAAGAGGAAGAGCTTCTGAAGGTCTGGGAAGCTGGACTCTGAAGCTCCAGGGAGCTGCAACAATAGGGAAGAGAGCCTCCTGAAATTAGCCTTGAGCAGATAATTTGAAAACAATTTGTGATTTTAAAAGCTGGTTCAATCAAACAAGGACTAAACCACAACAAGCTCAGCACAGGTATGTCACAGCAGGTAGTACTAATTTATGTAAGTCAGGATCTACTCAGAAGTTCACTAACTCTTCCCACAGAGATGTTGAGCGAGAATTAGATTTATTTTAATGACTGTTATTTTTTTACTTCTTCAGGCTACAGAATAAAAATTACACAAAGAAAAGAGCACAATAAAAATATTTTCTTTCCCCTGGGATTGTTAAACAACAGTTTGGCTTTACAATTTTTAAAGAATGTGTACTGCCAAAAGAGACACCCATTTGTATGCAACTTTGTGAGACTGATTTTCCTTCTTAGGATTTTGTCCTACAGAATGATGCATAGAAACATGTCTTGCTTAAGGGAAGAGTAAACAAGACATTCAATACAGGACTGACAGAGAAGGAAATTGTTACCTAAGTACAGGTTCCTAGTGCATTTTGATATCAACCCCACAGGACTGGCAGATATGGCATGGGATTTATAGAAGACTTGTCTCTCTGGAAAGACACATGGAATAAAATACGGTATCTAAAGCACAAATAAATACCTATATTATGTACATCTATTTTACAAAAGTAACTACATAGAAAGTATTGTAAAAGGTGACAGAATTATTTCAAATGTCCTTAGTACTTCTTAAGAGATAGATCTTCCTCAGCATCATAGCCTCAGTGTAAAATATTTTACAACATAGCTTGCCTTGAGAAACCGTCTGTGTCTGGAAAGTGCTATCTGTTTGTCTTCTGTTTGACTATTTTATGGCCGCAAAGGAAAATGTGTATGGTCCCATACATGTCTTTCCATTTGTCCATTTCCCTAACACACATGCCTTAGACTCAATGTGTATATCACAAACTACAGTTTTAAATGACACAAGAAATTGAGCTCTACACACACTAACAAATTAACATCCAGTGGTCTGCTTTACAGTGGATGTCTGAAGTTCCATAGAGCCGTTGCATTAAGAACTTGTGTGAGACCTTTGCTATCCCAAACAGTAGCTTTGGGTAATGTTGCACCACTTTTTGGATTTCCTGCTTCTGGTGACAAGTACAGGGCTTGTGATGAGACTCATGGCTGCTGGACCATCTCAAATAAATTGAGCTTGATCTAATCCCTCTTGTTTTGATTACCTTGTCTAAAAGCAGTGTAGCCATGCTGTGATGTGTGTGAGCGTCTATGTTGTAAACTCAGCACATTTTGAAAAGTTAGTTTGGTTTTCCTATATTTGCCATGTAAAGCTATTGCATGGAAATTCAACACCTGGCATGGAAAACTCATATGGGACAGCACAGCCAGGACTATGACTAGTCTGTTTCAGCTTGTGTTTGTATTAGGGAACAAGCTCATGTTGTTTGTCCTGACATGTTCCAATTTTGTCTCATGTTTTTTACAGTCACATATAATCAATACAAGATAAATCTGGATTCAAAACTCATCATAAATTGTAGACTATTTGCAATGCTTTTAACCAGGAACTCCACCTTTGGCATTGGTGTATTTATGTTCCTTCAGAAAATCTCTAGATCGACATTTTATGGAGAAAAAGAACATTTCTGTCCACAGTGATGGACAAGACATAAATTGATAATGGCACCTTTACTTTGTGGATACCTTCATGTTATCTTGAAAGATGTGAAAGCAGCTTCAGGGCTTTTTTTTACAGTACACTGGTTGATAGTGACTCTGGAGAAAAGATTTGTCAATAGCCAAAGAGCAGCAGAGCTGCAACCATGGCACCTCCTTCATTTGCGATGTTCTGACACTACATCAGCCCACACTGAACACATTCACATCTGGGGAGGATTGCCCAGTTTCTGGTCCTTTGGTGCCAGATGACATGAATATGCTGGATCAGATGAGACAAACTGATATATTTGTAAATGAAAAAACAACATTTCCAGGCCTGGTTATTTATGTGAAATGGACAACGATTTATGGTAGGTGGAGCCAGCAGCAGCCTGCAGTCAAGTTAGTTTGATGCTTCCCTTTAGACTACCATGTTTTCAGTTGTTTAGAACTGTGTCAAAACATTGATGGGTTGGTATAAACTATTCCTTGAAGAATTGTTTCTTTCAGGTTCACTACCCCTGCCCTGAAGATTTGCAAGACCAGCTTGGTTGTTTCTAAGTTTGAGGTAAAATTGTTTCACCATGTTTGAAAAATATAACCTTTTAATTTAATTGGGAATCAGGGGAATAATAACTTGAAAGAATAGTGGAGATTATGAGAGAAAGGGTATTGCTATGTAAAGAGGATGAACTAACACAAAATGTGTAGAGCTGAAAGCCAGGCGTATACATGTGATGACACTTAGGGTGATGATACCGAGATGATGAAGAGAGAGAACGTGGAGGTCTGGCACACTGACAAACAGGAGGAAACACAGCCCAAACTGGAGATTTGTCTTGGTAGATTGGCAGAAAGATCTGAGCCCTAAAGCACTTTGTCCTCCAAAATGTAAAAATGAATCCAGAATTCCTGAGCCTTACCAGATTTCTGCTCTCAGCAAATATTTGTTGAACAATAATCAAGGCATCTGCCAGAGCACTTACTAGTGAAGAAGTGGCTTAGAGAATCACAGACAAACTCTCATTGGTAATGGCTTATGGCCCCCTATTGCACTGGTAGATGATGAGATGGATGAGTAGGTCGAAATCTGGCTTTCTTGTTGAAAACCAGTGTTGATGTCAATATAATGTCATATAAAAAAAAATTTTATTTTTATATTGCCTTACAAGAAAAAGTAAATAGAACCTACACAAAAATTAACCTTGTAAAGCTAGGCACTCAAAAGTTAGGAAGTGCCCAAGATTAGTTGTGCAATCTTAGTTGATCAAATAAGCTTCTGCTTATGATACATCTATTAAGGGTACAGTTTCCCACTATGTTTGCATGGGGTTGTATCTCGTGCAATGTACTAGCTTGCTTGACTCCCAAAGAAGGGATGGGCTTAGGTGTCCAAAAGGTAAGGATACCCTACAAATGCCCCAAAATCCATTCTTCATAAAATATACAAAAAATGGCAAAGTAAAAAATCTTGGCTGTTCCCAGCAATCCTTGATGAACTCTAACGAACCAGAGAAATTTAGAGTGCCCAATGGCCCCACTCTGGGGAGGTTGAGATTTATGTTGTTAAGGATCCTCTTCAGAATGGTTCTTTGACTACACGGTTGTGTGGTGAATGACACAAGGAAATACTAAAGAAAAACAATTATTTAAAAAATAAGGCAACTGATCCAAAAAACATAATTTTCTTTTTGTCTGTCCTGGATTCTTCAGATCCAGGACATTTACTGTATCAATTTACTCAGGTTTTAAACAGCTCACTGCTTCTTGTGTTTTTCTCATTTTGTGACATTAAGTCTGGAACTCTTCTCCTGGACTGGGAAAAGTGCTTCAACATAAGTGAAAGAGAGCAGCAATTATGCCAGCATGAAGGGATGCTCCATGCCATACATTCAAAAATAATAAGTTGTAGATATCTCAAATTGAACGTTCGAGGTAATGAATTTTTTTCAGCTTTAGTCTTTGTGCTTTATTTTTCTATACGTGGTGAAACAAATTACATGGAAATACATTTTCTTCTTGCAGAGGTTTTGTGGAGGTAAGAGAATAAATATTTGTGATGATGCAGATAGAGTTATAGGAAAACTCATGAGGAAGTTAATAATTGTCTTCATATCTGGGTCTGAATAATGTGCAGTACATAAGGCCTGAAGCCACCAAAGGAACAACAAGAATAAAAACTCTATTGGATCTCTGCTCATTGAGTATCTGTACATCCTGTGCATGGAATGAGGCAGAAGACCCATGGATAAAATATGATGGCATCTGTAATCAAAGCCTTTATCATAAGCTACCTGAGAAAGATGAATTAGCATGGTGTGCATTGCCTTAATAAATACAATTTTTCTAATATTCAAGAGTTTGCCTATTCATCAGGAATATTCTGTTACCATCACTGTACATATGTGTTAAACAAAAACCCCCAAACTATCTAATCCAACCTGAGATACACCACAGAAAATGATTGTGCACTCTTGGTGATTTAATCAATTTACATTAATGAAAAATATTTTTGATTCTTGTGAATAGGTGTCTAAGGATATGTCTAAAATTTTTAGAAAGGCAAATAGTTTTGATATCAGGGTTTGCAGGTGAATAAAATTTAGTAAGACACATGCTGCTTTTTCCTTTCCTGAGAAAGAAATCAAGCCTTAATCCTACAACTGTATATTAAATCATTTATTCACAGTGGCAGGTAGGAGAACACAGATATAGTAATCTACCAGTCTGGTATCTGGTATGCATTGGGAGTATGAAATAGATCTCAGCAGTCTGAATGCTGTGCACCCACGCAATGTACAATGCTGTGATTACCGTAGGTAGGTGGTTTAGCGAAAAGTGGATTTCAGGTATGCAGGAGTCCAGTGTAATATGTGGTATTATTTGCAGAATTTTGTTGGGACACATCCGGTAATTTTAGGCCTGGTATAATGTCTGATTGGCTTGCCTTTTGTGTCACTGAGAATCTAGACTCCTTAGAAAAATGATGTCTTTTCTGCAAAATTTTTAATGGAGAATCCATTTTAAAAGAAATAAATTAATCAAAGCTGATTACTTTAGGCACACTCCATTTCTGTAAAGAAAATAAATGCAATTTACATGGTCACATTAACGTTGTAGAACACCTATAGAACAAAAGTCACTCCTAAGGGTTTGTAATCTCACAACTACCTTCAATACAAACCGCAAGATTTTCAGTATACTGCACAGGAAACCTCTTATTAATATAATTTTGGTTGAATATAAGCGATAAAATTCCTTAGAACTAACAGTGTCATCCAATGGGCTGGTCTAGTCACCAGTATGACATTGTGGTCCCCTCACTAGGTCATACTTGTCGCTTTCAGTTTTTTGTGAGTCCTTCTCTATGGGATACTCATTATACCTTACCTTTATGTAGCACATATTTTAAAAATGCTGTGTCACTTATGATGAAAACCATAGGCACTGCATTATAAGTAGTGAGAAACCCTGCCAAGGAGAGCCTGCAGTTGACTTGGTAGCAGCAGAGAAAGCTGAACTCTTGGTAGAATTATTCCCCGGTGTTACCAGCTGGTGGCCCATACCACTATTTCCATGAAACATTCCCCATATGGATTTACTTTGATCTGTTCTCATCACCCTGAGGCTTGGAGAGCAGGTTAGGCTGGATTTCCATAATTCTAGTTCAGAACTGCCATATCAAAGATAGATCTTCCAAAGCAGCCTTTCCTTTATGTTGATTATGTCTTTCAGCTAGAGGGGAATCTTCTGTTGGGCCTAGACAGTGGGACCTTTATTTGGCTGCGACTTGCAATAGTCATCCTTCACATTTAGAAGAGGAAAGGTTTAGAGTGCTTTTTGAAGATGCAAATAGGCAAGATAAGCATGCACATGTACAAGACATCCCCCTGTTTCTTCAAGCTACTTTGGTCATTGTGTCACAAGTTATGTTAGTACTCACTGGGTTAAGAGGTAGCAGCTGGTTTTGCATTTTCTTCAACAGATTTTTCAGGAGGTTTTGGTTGTGACAGCTTTGATGTCAGTTGGAACTGACAAAGGCTTAGCCCAGTAGTCTAAAATCCAAAATTGCGAAGAAATGGTTCAGCAAACATCAGACATCTTGCTGCTGGAAAAATGAAGTGCATGGCGTGCTCTCAAATTTGGCTTGCTTATCATAGCAAGTTACGAATTATTAATTGTTCATAAGGTAAGCGATCCTCTTTTCCTTTAAGGAGTAACCAAATAATGTGGTTGACTTTTAAAGTATCATTAGATTGTTGATTTAGCATCATGTTGTCATTAGTATGGCGTTTCACACCTTTCCCAGAGCTACTGTCTCAGATTGTCAGCAGATATCATTAAACCTGCTTACAAGTCACACTTGAAAGATTACCTTTGTTGTATTTTTGCAAAGGTTGGCAACTTTCAAAATTAAATACAAATGAAAATTTAGCATAAATGTCCCATCCTGCTTCTGGCTACTCTGAGCTGCTGGAGTTCAGATTCCCCTGTATTTTATTAGGAAAGGGTGGTAAGCATGTTGGGGGGTACTTCCTCTGAAAGTTCAGCATAGTACATCTCTAATAGATGGGACATGCGTATTGGAAACTTTCCTTCTGAATTAAAAATAGTCATAATTTCCTCTGATGAAATATGTGAAAGGGAGCATTGCAAGACACACAGGTCTGGCCAAAGGCTGGAAAGAAAAGAATTATCTCTTTCTGGCCAAAGAACAGACCATAGCTACTTCTCCTGTAAATAGCAGTGTGCATCAGGGGAATGCTGAGTCAGCTGCAAAGAATTAATCAGCCTTTCATCATCCTGGCTCAGAAAAAATGAAATTGTGCGAGGGGAATTGTTATGGGATTCAGTAACAAAGAATTATTCTAGAAAATAGCTAAAATTGAAGGTGGAAAGGAATTTATTCCTGTTTCTCTTCAGATGTAGACTAGAGAAAGCCTTCCTAATTTCTCTGACGTCAAAAGTGATTGAAACAAGTCATGCATTTTAATAATGTTTCCCACCCACTGGCTCCTCTGGGCATTAGAAAATCTCATCACTTAATGTGGATGTTTGACTAGGTTCCAACTTCATTCAAACATCTAACCCGGTACTTCTTTACTTTCATCCTATATATTTATATTGACATTTAAGGTTCTCTTCAATTCTCTATGCTTCAAGAATTTTTTAAAAATTCTTTCCTGTTATAGACTCCTTTAATGAGAGGAACTAAATAAAAAATTAAAGATTCAGAATCTCAAAAGCAAGGTGTGGATAAACACCTCCAAGCTAAGCAGGCCTAGGCTAAGTTATATCAACAGAGGATCTGACTTGAAAAGATTACGTCTTATCTAAAATTTTTCAGGATTTGGAACACTGGAGTAGCAATCTTACAAGCAGGAGCATCATTATGAGATTTCCAGTACCTCTCTCCTCAAGCCATTCTGTTCTGTTCTAAAGGAAAATATGATTCCAGGACCGGATAATACCTCTGACAGATTCCCCCACTCCTAACACCAAGAGCTGCAGCTGGGCTGAGTATAACAAGAATCCTTGTGATATCCTGCCCCAGTGAATTTCCTGCTGCATGTAGCCAAAGCCAGCCTCTCCCAGAATATTAAATCCACTGAAGCAGAACGTTGCAACAATTTATAGCAGGTTTCTAGGTGCTTAGTAGCCATAGTGCTTTTCTTGTTTATGGTCCATAGTTTCCTCAGCCATACTCTGTAATTTCCTTACTAAGGTCTTACTCTCAGGTCTGCATATATTTACATGTTTTACTCTGTAAGCTTTTAAGCAGCAAATTATACAAAATAGAGGTGAGACCTCTGCTAGTTGAGTCTTCCTTTTATTGTTCCATTGTAGTTGTGTCTGGAAAATAAATAAGTTAAGAACTTGAACTGACATAAAATAAATGACAGTTCAGGTTCTATAGGTTCATGTTTATGACATGATTGGCCCACAGCCATTGCAGCTATTTTGTAGTCTACAAGATGTCCTTGATTTGCTCTTCCACCAGTATGATAACAAGCACATATAATCTTTGCATACACTCCTAACAGGCTTCTGGCCTCTGCCTGATTTTAAATATTCAGCTTTTACACTGTTCTTCACAGAACTCTCTCAGCTCCCTTAAATAATCCTTACATTTTCATCTATATTGTTTTCATCTTTCAACCAAGTTGAAAGTTAGGTGACTATAAAGAGAAAAGAAAGAAAATAAGATAAATGAAGACACTTGTGAAATCACAGAATTAACAAAGACCTCATAAAAAGGGAGCAATTTTTCTTCTAACAATATACAAATTATGATAATCCAAGCAGAGCTACCCTACATATTTTCTGATTTGTAAAAACACCCTCTGCTACTTCCTTTTGAGAGTAACTATGCCAAAAAGCCATGTAATGATGGTAGCAATAGTGGAACTTTGAGTGCATCCATGCCAGTGCTGTTATATATCTCATCTGCTTTTGACACATTGGTCATGAGATCTTTTTCTCTCTTTTGTATAGATCTCACAGAAATAGTCTTAGTGTCAGTGTCATGACTCCATTTCTTCCTCACTGAGCATATATTGGAGCATGTATTGGAGCCTGATGAAGAAATTTTATTGTTTTTTTCCTTCAAGGCACACCATATAGACTTCCAAGGGCTCTCAATTTTTTTTACCCTCTTTCTAGGAAGCACAAGCAGCTGAAATTTCTGCTTGGTGATGGCCCCATATTTACAGCTCTATTGCACCTGACCTTGCTGGGGCTACAAAATGTGCAAGCAGCTTTTGTAAAAAGGGAACACATGAATAAGAGCTGGCTGGAGTTCAGTAGAAAGAGAACTGAGACAAGATCAACCAAATAAGAAAATAATAGCAATTTTATAATGAGAAATGATCATTTGTTTGTCAACTCACATGATAACACACTTGTTGGATTATTGGTAGCTGATCCATTGTGAAATATCCTTGTCCAGCTGTTCTTTATTTCTCTTCCTTTACCTTATCTGAGCAATGACATCCATTTCTTCCTCATCATACGGATATGGTTACTTACTCCGTGTTTTTGCTGGTTTCTGTAGTGTGTCATATATTGAGCTGCTCTTTATCTTAACTTGAAACTGCAAAAGATTGTAGCTCACACCTGGAATACCTCTGAGAGCAACCCTTTGCCTAATTTTCTCTGAGCTACAGTGTCTTCCTAGTTTCTAGCTAGAACTTCAACATCAGTTTTGATCTATGGGGTGGTGCAGTCAGAGATGGAATAAAGAGTCAAAATCTCACCGAAATTCAGTATGCTTTAAGTTTTTTTGCTAAACTCCTTTCAATTCCTCTGAAAAATCTCAATCAGAAAAACTTAAACAGGGACTAGGCTGTATGGTTTAATATTCAGGATAGACAGTAACGATTTCTTTCCTACAGCAATCTTAGCAAACTGAGAATGAGGCTTGTAGTATTACCATCACTTACTGATAACTTCTTTCATTTTCTGAAAATTTCCAAGTACTTAGAATTGTATCTCAGTACAGTAATTAAGGAGGGTAAAGGTTATTTTGTTCTTTTGATTAAAAATTGAATTTACTTTGTGTTGATGTAAAAGCAGGAAATGTAATAGCAAATTAGTTTTTGTTCTTTCCATCTGCATTCAAAATTAATATTAAGTGTAAATTTTCTACTTCATTTTCAGATAATCAAAATACACAAAGCTAGTAAGATTATATCACCACTTCTTTTCTCAAAGAAATTTTTATAATTATGTGAGAAATGAATCTATATTAACCTTCAAAAGCTATCATTCTTAGTTGAACGTCATCAGAAACTTGAGCATTGACATGGTAGCATTACAATTGGCCTGAAAGCACATATCCAGAGTATGCTGAGCTTTTGAGGCAGTTCAGGTAGTGGATTATTTTAAGCATTCATAGTCCACAGAAGCCAGTAAGGTAGGTTTTATGAAATCATATCAAGATATTTATGGAATCATATCAACAGCCATAATGAGCACTGGCAACTGGCAAGCATGCTGCCTTTGGGCTGTAATCCAAAGAGCACATTGTTTCACTAAGCAAGGAGTGGGATTGCTCTTTGGTGTCCAAGTGGAAAACAAATGGGGATGAAGAGGTGTCTGGATGAGATACATCTAATTATGTGGTATAACACTTGGGCAGAATAGACATGATAGCTAGAGAAAGAGAGAGAGACAGATAGACACACATATAGATAGGGTAGCAAAGAAGAGATCAGACTCTAGAAACACCATATTAATCTTCTGGGCTAAACTTTATTTTCTTGAAGTTGGACAGACTGTTTAAAGGGAACTATAGCTTTACTCAGCATTAAAAGGCTGAGATTTTAGCTCGGCAAAAGTCAGAAAAATTTTGTCTTAGAAGCAAAGGCAGTCAGGAAATTCCAAGCCAAGTAATGATTCCACCTCTCAAAATGGTGAGAGTGAAAGAAAACAAAAAAGCTGCCAGGAATTTTTATAATTGCTGCAAAAGAAAGTAGAACACTTAAAATTATCGTTAAAAAAAAAAAGTCACTCCCACGCAAAACAAGGAAGCTGTTTCAGTACTGACTCTTACAAGGTCAAAATTTAGCCATTTGCTTGGAAACGTCTGTCTCTAAAATCTTGCATCATGGGTTCCCAGTGAAAGACATGAACTCTCAAGGATACCTTATATTTGACTAACAGCTGCTTAGTCTGTCACTTATACATTGATCATTCACACTTCTTTAAACAATATACTTTATTCATTTACTGAGAAAGGAAAAGATAAAATGGGATAGATATATGAACTAGTTAAGTTATGGCAGCTGTGGATAATATTTGTCAGTGTTTTTTGACTCTTACACAAGTATGCCAATAAAATTTGCATTTGAACAAGGCCTTCCCTCTTCCTTCCCCTTGAGTAAATTTAAAGGATCATAACGGCATAAAATATCAATGTGTTTTGGAGTAAGTGCAAACTTAACAAGTCAGCTCACAACATGGATTCACAAGCATCGATGAAGGCTGTGGGATCTACTTCATAAAGCACACTTAACAGTCCCCTAAAGACAGACTCCAATGAAGATTTTGGCTTCAGCTTGTTGGACAGAGATACTCAACAAGGATGCCCGTGTTGTTTCCCATCAGGAGACAGACAGCTATTTGGATGAACTTTGTATTTACAAAAAGAAAATTTCTCGCTGGACTCACAGTGATTAAAAAAAGTATTTTATGAATATTGCAATGATTTTCAGGTCCTCTTTGAGGTATTCTTTTCTGTTGCTTGTAGAACATCTGATGAATCAATAAAAATAAAATATAGTAGATCATATAATGGGGAAAAGATTATGTAATAATTTTTTCATATTAATATTTGAAGATATGAAATGATGTTCAGAAAGTGTGGGGGATTTGAAGTCACTGAAGGCTAAAGTTATTTGTTTTTCAAAGATTAGATGGATATTTAAGTATAAGCTATCACAGTCAGCATACCATAATACTTCAACTGGAAATATTTGACATTTTTAAAAGATGAAAGTGTAATATACTCATTCTCTTTCAGTCAGCATATTTTAAAATATAATACAGAGAAGTTCCCTTTTTTTCCCCACAAGATTGCAAGGTATCTTGTACAAGCTTCTTCTGTAATTTGATTTAAAAGTAGGAAAAGGAACTCATTTGATTCACTGAATTTTCAGACATCATGTAATTAGTACGACTTATTGCCATTTGAGTAACAGTTATAAATGCCAACTAGGAAAAAACTGGCAGCAATTCCAGTCAAAGCCAAAACATTAGCCAAAATATTCTTGTCCTTAGCTACTTATGGTTCACTCTTTAGAATACCTGAATAATGAATATGATGTATGGAACAGAACAAGTTTTGTCCTGGTGCACATTCTTGCTGTCTGAAATTTTTTTAAAAAAAAAAAAAAA
>VZRN01007377.1:377666-390166 GCA_013397935.1 Dasyornis broadbenti | reverse complement strand
GACTCAGGGAGCACAAGAGAAAGAGATTTTTTTTCCCAAGAAACCCCCTATTCCATATCCTTGCTGTACCAAACACCTGACCCACACAGAGCAGGTTGGTCTGAGAGATGGCTGATGAATCAAGGGAAAATGTCCCTTCAGCCACAGCAGTTGTTCAGTTGACAAGTGATCCAAACCTAGGCTGATTTCCAACATTACCCTGTAGGTGATTGACCAAATATCTTTGAATGGTGTCCTGGCTTACCAGGATTTTCTATTGCCTTCCACTGACACTGTGCCTTCCAGTGCCATGTTAGGTTCCTGATCTCTTGCTAGTAAGAAAGACATTGTTTAAGAGGATAGAGACTTCAGAAACAGTGCCAAATCTGCTGGTCAGGCTGACATGAGGAAGCAGCTCGGGAACTGTCAGGGTGTGATGAGACCGGCAGCATGCTCACTGCATGCAGGCAGCTCTGGTTGCTGCATGGCTGGGAGCTGGGTCAGGACCTTGCTTAAATGAGGGCAGGGGAAGATCCCAGCGATAAAAAATGGCTGCTGTTCACTTGTTTGTGCAGCCGAGAGCGTGTCACTGCTGAAAAGATCCACCCACACTCCATTCAAACAGACCTCCTCTCTCATGAGACTTTCATGGTAGTAAAGCCAGGAAGTGTTGGGGTCAGGGGAGGTGTGAACACATGCTGAGCAAACTGTGTTTGATGCAACATATACTATCCCTGCCTGCTGAGACAGCACGAACACCTGCTCTGGAGGGCAATTCCTTTACTTAGCTACTTAAGCACTATTTGACCCTCTGCAGGATTTTTCTTATCTTGATATGTACTGAAAAATAAAGAGGAACAGTGTTTTCAAAAAGATGCTTTCTGTAGTTTTGTCATTCTGCAAAACGTTTTTTTTCCCCGATCCCCTTATACACCTAATTCTTTATTCTGCTCCCAAGGGAGAAGGATAGTTGAATGAAAAAGAAGTGTTTACTGATAAAAATAAACAAAACATACTTATTCATATGAAATAATGCAACCTCTGGAATACTATGTTGTTGTGTATCAGCAAAAGACATGCCTCAGATTTTTAACTCTGTACTTCAAGTACAAAAACCATATAGGAATATACTGAAAGGTGCTCCCCCTACTCCACTGTATCTGCCTTTATTTATTTTTGTTTCTTTCCAAATGCAACAGAGCACTACATTTCAATCTGCTTGAAAAACTGGCATGATATGAAAAGGGAAAGAGAATTTAAAGGCATCTGACTTTAGAGGAGATGGACTTGGTTGAAGCAATGGACAACTGAACTCTACCGAGAATACTTCTTTTAGCCTTTTATGCTGCACTTCCTGAAGACTTCAACTAGAGGATAATTAAGTTTAAGGAATTAAGAAGCTACATAAGACACCACTTACTGGTAGATGATGACTCCACAGGAAGCCTTATCCCAAATCAGCTCTGTTACCTGTTTCTCTTACCTTTGACAACTGCATCTGCAGAAGGAGAGAATTTATGGAGGTTAGAATATAGGTATTCCCCCATGTAATGACTGTACACAACTGTAAAAGTCCACCTGAGAATTTATCTACTTCTGGATAATTATTTTTGGTAATCATCCATAAAAACACAATAACTTTTTAACGTCAATATAGAATGTAGATTTCTACTCAGTTCAACATGCCCAAACACCTGCTAAGCAAAATGAATTTGACTACTCCCAGTCATTTGTTAGATTTGCCTCATGCCTAATCTATTTATTTAATGATAAAATTCTAGTGAATATTTTTACTGACACTTAAGTATCTGTATGTGTGTAACTTAAAAGGAGACTGAGTGATAATGTCCTCTGAGTTAAGCAAATTTATCCACCATCAGCTGTATTTTGGGCAGTCTAAACATCAACACATGCACAGAGCCACTGGAACAAAGGGAGAAGCAGCAGTAAAATATTGAGGTCTTCATATGACAATACTTTAAAAGCACTTGCAGAGTCTTCTTGAAATTTTGATTATATCTTCATCTTATCTCATTTACTGAAACACAATGAGACCGAAAGCCTGAAGATTTAAAGAGTTATTAATTAATATGTTGTACAAGTAGCTATTGTGAAATGGAATGCAGCATATTCATAATTGTAAATAGCTGATTTAATTTATAGCATAATGTTAGGTATTTGGGTATTTCTGTCATACTGTTACTGTTCTTTGCCATGCTGACTGCAAAATATAATAACTTCTAAGCAGTGTGTAAAACAAAGTGCTCAATTCACTTTATTAAAATATCCAATAATAATTGATTTAAAGGCAATAAAATGTGTTCATTAGAGGGTTTATATTCAAGAAATATTGAAAGTATACCTAAACCTGTCACTTTTATTGTGAATGAACAGGATAATATAATTTGAAAAGAGTGTGATCATACTAAAGATTTGTCCTGCAGCATTATCTGATAGCTCGTAAAGTGCTGAAATTTAATATGATGCTTTCAGTCAGTTTAATTGAAATTTAATTGCCACTTTGGGCAGAAGGTTTAGATCTGATCAATAAAATATTAAAGATTTTGTGCTTTCACTTGGAACGATTTCTTAGCCAATGCATCAAGTTTAACCCATGTTTTAGGGAATATTTGTTTGTTATAATTCACATAATGTTCAATATCACTTGCTAATCAGAATGTGTTAACACACTGCACAGATAAATAGTGGAAATAATAAAGCTATAGTTGATCCATTTAATTACAACAAGATGAAAGAAATAACGGTCACCTTCAGATTCATGAGAAAGGCATTAATGTAAAAGAGCTATAAATATTTTGAAATGTCAAACCTCAGAAAGACAGAGTCCAACACGAGCCTAGCTGTAAATCAGGCACATGGAAGGACCTTGAAAAAAAGATGGTTCTTTGGTATTTTAGAAATAATTACTAATACAAAAAGGGTAATGATGAACCTATAAATTACATTAAAAAGGGCCATTAGAGGAGGATTAGTTTATAAAGCTGAGAGATGGTTCCTGAAAATTATCCTGGTAGTTATTTCTTCTTTTCCTTTCATATTATTCACGAACCCCAAAATTATCTGATTAATGATAAATTAATTGATTGCTACTTTGCAATTCAAATGCAGTAGCCAGCTTTGAGTCTCCCTTTACTGTAATCTACACTGTCTTCATTTTTATCCTTTTTTTTGTGTATGTGCATGTGTCAGTGTAAAGGGGACTATCCCACTTCATTCTCTATAATGTGTAGGAGCAATTTCAGTCTAAGCAGCAGTGCTACAAAGTTCATCTCTGCAGTTGGCTCAGGTCCCTGAATGCCAACTCTACATGCCTGAAGGGAGCCTGGTGCATCTCCTCCTCCATTCTTTGCCTGACTAGGCACTTCTACAGGACCCTGGGGAGAGTGGACAGAGCTAGGGGTGACTGAAATGTGTCTCAATTTCTCAGAGGTCTTCAAAAGTACTCTTTAACCGAAAGCCCACAGAGCATCTTATCAGGACAGCCTTTTCCTGCACAAGATGATACCATATTCAGTGGCTATTGTTCATAAGAGTTTTCATCCTTTCAAATAATAAGCACTGCTTGAAACAGCAATGTCTGAGCTCAGCTCTGATGTGTCAGAAGTTGAGTAAGAGGCTGGGCAAAGATCTGAGAAACAGAAAACTGTCTCATAGGCATATACTGTATGATATGATGGCAATTTCTTTGCAAGTTACTGCTTATTTGAATAAACTGTAATTCCCAGAATGTTATTTTTTACTTAAGATTGATTCAGATGTGCATGGGACAGAGGACAGCACTCGGAAGCATGGAAAACAGCTGATTTATATTGTTGCTGGTGACAGAAGCACCGTAGGATCACCTTTTTGGCCTGTAATCAATGGCACCTGTAGCGCTCTGTCCAAGGACCATGAGAAAAGATGAGAAAGGATAGTCATTCTCACTTCCTATCCCACAGCACTCAACCATTATCTGGAGGATTGATGAAATAGCCAATTCAAAGCCCTCTGAAGATTGCATTGGTCTGTTTCCCCTTCTGTGAGTTTTTTTGCAGAAAAGGAGTTGCAAATGAAGCTCCCTGAAGATCATTAACTTCTGCTGGCTGTGGCATGTCTCTGCCATTGTGAGGGGCAGTGTGAGCTTTGAGCACTGAGAGTAATTTAGGTCTTTGGGACCAAATTACTAATAATCCAAATATCAACTAATCTGACAACTAATAAAATTCACAGCCACATGCCTGCTAAAACAGAACATTTCCCAGCTTTTTGCCTCCAAACAGAATTTATGGCCTCTTGTTATAAAATTAGCAATTTTAGCTCAGAAACTTGAATAACACCAGAGGCAAGAATCTTGGGAGAACAAAATGGATGGATGGTTAGAATTTGGAAGCAGAAAACAGGGCTGACATCAGACTGCTACCCTTGTTGAGCCATTTTCCCTATGCAGGTCTCCACCTGCAGGATAGGAAGATGATGCCTCTTCACCAACCCACCTAATTGTCTAATTGTAATTTTTGGAAGACTGAATAAAATCAAATCCTCACAGAGTGTGCAAGATGTTAGGTGCTGCTTTTGTGGTAGAATTTTAAGAATAAGTTCCTAATTTTCCAGTCTTTTCTTCAAATTCTCCAGGATGCATTACTCTAGGAGTATTAATTTGGAACCTGTAAGTCCTTTCCAAGGCTACTGAAAAGTACTGAAGATGGGGAGAAGGAAGCAGTAATTCCATGTGTTGTAAATTGGACCTCGCTTCTCAAAACTGACACTTCTCACCAAAGGAGCAAGACAATACAAGTTCTTTTCATACAGTACTGAAAGAAAACTATTAAAATGCATGATAGACTTTATCTTTTCAAAGCACCAAATTTCTTTCTCACTTTTCTGTAAATAACTTAATTTCATTGAAAAATACAAACTATTTTCCTAAATTTCTCTTGATCAACATTCAAACATAATTCCCCCAAAATCTTTATTACATGATCCCTAAAATTTGCAAAGGACCAGATATGGATTTGGTTTGGATTACTAAAAAGATAAAAGCTGATTTTGACATTCTGTTCAGATAATGATTTGGATTTGGATTTTCAACCTCCCAGAATGCTGCACTAACCCTAGCGTTTTTTCTTTACCCTTTCTAATAAGAGCTGTGTTTTATCTTGAATTTTATTCATGGTGTGTTTTTCAGATTAAACCACAGTCCCTAATGGATTTAAACCCTGTCCTTTAAAAACAACATTTTTGTATACTCTCAAGTAACACTATATTTTAAATGAAAGTGATTCCTTCATTTGTTCCTTAACTTCCTCAAATTCTCAGTTCAAGGGTACATTTTTCATCTGGAAGATACTAAAATTGGTGTCACCTTTCCTCTGCATTGACAGTAGAGGATTAAAATGGTTGCACTGAAGCGTCTTGTATTTTCTCTTCTTCTAATTTATCACAACCACATATTCCATGGGAAGTTAAGGTGGAGGGAGAGAGGGGAGGAAAGATGCCCAGCTGATAGACAGCAGCTCTACCTTGCAGAAGATTCATTCCACTGCACATTTTGAATCTGCTGACAAGAAACTTGCAGCACAAGTAATCAGAGCCTTCACAAGATTGATTTTGTCCCCTGCTGGTATATGGCATATAGGGGAAAAAGGTTCTCATCTCTCAGTGTAATCTTAACTATTTAGAAGCCATTACTGCAGGATTACAAATCATCTGAATACCTTTCTTGTGTAACTTAGTTATTTATTAGGAAGTCCAGCAAATTAGTCAGGTAACATTATATAGTGTTCCAGTCCTGAAGCTCTTATTCAGCATGCTGCTGGATTATTCCCTTAATTCACAAATGCTAGTAAATCTATGAAATTCTGTAAACAATACTGCATAGTGCTGAGCGTGAATATTTAACAAATTTTCTAATTTTTTTCTAATTGCAGAGAAGACTTAGCAAACTATATATATACAGTTCACTTTTCAAAGTGACTCAAACAAAATTGAAGATGTGTTCTGTCCTAGGTTTGTAAGAAATGCTTAAAGTCAACTTGTCATAGAAACGAAATTGAATCTACTACCTATACAGCTCCGGAAGGGAAGATGTAGGGAAAAAAAGGAGAAGCATGAGATTTATCTGATGTTTCATTGATGTATGGTTATATAAAATCTTAAGTAATACAGATAATGTCACACAATATTGCAACATATATTTTCAGCTGAACATTATAAGACAATAAGGCATAAATGGAAATTAAAGGAAAAAAGTCTGAATGGTTGTCAGGGAACACTTTTTCATTCAGAGAATCATAAACATATGGAATGGTGTGTCAGGCAAAGTTTCTGAGATAAGAAGGGGGTAATTACAAAATAGATTTATATCCTGAGGAATAAAGCACAGACAATGGAAAAAAGCTTCAAGTAAAATGGTTTTTAACCCTCACTAGAAAAAACGTTAATGATAATCGTATTAAATAGGTTACATCTAATTTTCTGAAGTTTGCCTTCTATTCTTTGGTCAGTAATGGAATATAAATAGATATATGTAAGTCATCCACTCATGCTCAGAGCTACCATGTACTTTTAATACATATCAGTATATCAAAATGCAAACATAGAAAATGAGATACATTCTGTTGCTCTGTCCCTACTGAAATAAATTACTTGTTGATGTGAAGATATTGGATTCTCAAAGCATACAAATTTTTGATATTAGAAAATATGGCACTCAGAGTGACTCTTCTGTAGTGATGTGTAAAAATAAATAATCTCAATAGATAAATGCATTAAAAGGCAGCCTCCAGGGCAAATAAAAGAAGCAAACATATTTTCATGTGTGAAACAAGTAATTAGAGAAAAAGTGATAGAAAACTGAAAACCAGGACATTTTCCCATTGTTGTTCCAAAGCAGGGCGGGGGTGGGAAGGATGTCATTCAGCCTTTAATCCACTTTAAGCGATTCAGGCAGTAGAAAAAGCCTCTGTAGAACATTTATTGTCCTGTCTCAACAGTAACAGTGGGTTCACAGATTCCACTTTCCTTTATACTGTCCCAGTATATATCCAAGTTTTGTTGACAAATTAAATAAAGTAAACTATACCTGCATTAAGACTCCAAAGAGCTATGGAAAGATATGAGTTTAACTTAATTAGAAAAGAATCACAATTATAACCCACATACTTAACTAGTATGTGACTGATGCAGCAGTCATTCTCTCAGTCATCCCATTACCTCAGCTTTTCTTCCTTGGTGAGAAAAACAGAAAGTAGAGAGAGAGAGTATAATATCTAAATGAAAAGAAAATGTGCATATCTAAATCTCTTGCAAAATAGATCCAAACTCCAAAAATTTTAATAAGCCTTTCTGGCCAGAAACATGTATTTATATGATACACAGTTGCTACGGAATGAGGTTGCATCTTGCTGCATTTGGGATGTGGAAGATCTGCCACCAAAATGCTGCACAAATGGCTGGTGGTGCCAAATGGCTGGTAATGGCAAGACAATCTTCTTGTCAATGTAGAATGTTCCTACAATGTTTGTACGGTCAGTAAGTATAGCCCAGCCAAACCATCATATGTGGCCATTTTTCTATGGGACACTGGGCACACCCACTGGAATTACCCTTTGCCCAGAAAATGACTCCAGAAATCCTAGCCAAATAAACAATTTTGTTGTTTTCTAGCTAAAACTTTTCTCTGGGTGAAAGATAGGAATAGAAGGTGAATACCAGACATTCAAAAGCTCTATTCTAAATAATTTCATGTGCTGAGGATGAAACAAGATGAGTTCTAATAGAAGACTACATGTCATGGTCCTTGAGAAGAAAAATATTCTTTTCATACTTCTGAGGGGAAAGAAATTGTCCAGCAAGGCAAGTTAAATCATACTAATGAGCAAAACCCTACGGTTAGAAATAAAAGAAGTTAGATTTAACAAAGACAGCATGAACACTGTCTGCAGCTATCACTAAGAGGCCATCAATCATACCCATACCATAACTGTAACAGAATCTATGCTTAAAACAGCATGGCAGAAATCAGAGACACATATTATCAAAATGTGACCAAATGTACTTCAACATTACCTCTCAAATACATCCAGAAAAACAGGAGATATATTTCATCACTGCTTTTCTACAAGTAGTAAAGGGCAGGGGTCCAGGGTTCTAAGACTTCAATAAGAAAAAGAATGAAACCCAACCAGGGAAGCAGCACAGTTCAAACCTTTCTTGATTCTGCTTCACTTCATCGGTGCAGATCGAAGCATTAGAACAAAGGAAATAAATAAAAGAAAATAGATGTGAAATACCTTGTAGGAAGAAAATATTAGCATTACAATGAAGTCAAGCAAGTCACAGTCACCACAGCCTTCCATCTGAATGGCTCTGCTGGACAAGAAATTGCCCCATCTGTAGCAAAACAGCCTTCTCACTTGCATAGTTATTGGCTGGTAGATAAAAATTTCCTAGGCATCAATCTGAGATTTGACATCAATGCAAATTCAGAGCATGAAGTGTCTTTAAAATGTTACCCATAATCAGCATTTTAAAAAGCTACTGATGACTTTCTTGCATTTTTTTACAAACAGACTTTTATAAAGGCTAGATTTAGGTTTTGCCATGAATATGCCACTTGATATTTAACACAGGAAAATTAATTACCTTAATTGAAAGTGTAATTTTAATATTTGGAAAACAGGTGCTAAAGGCAGAGGACATGGCAACAAATAGAAATGGTCCAATAAGACTATATGAGGCTGGTAGTAAATGTGGAAAGAAGAAAAGATTATGTGAATTCTGCCATCGGTAGAAGTGTCTGATTCAGAGGAAAGCCATGAATCTCAATTTAGAGGGGATCTAACTCAATATTTAACAAAAAAAGAAGAGCAATATTTCAAAGCTTAAAAGCTGGAGAACTGAAAGTTTTGAGTGGTTGAGAGGTGAGGTCCCTCACAATTCTAAGAGTGGTAGAGATCTTTCTTATATGTTGAATGAAACGAAAGGAAAAAATGTGAGTCATCCCGAAACTGGGAAGTAGAAATCAGAGCCCAGGGTCTAAATTTTGGTTAAGCATGAGACTTCCAAGGGAGCTAAAGCACAAATGGAGGCAAATGGACATGATTGCCATCCCATTATCTTTGTCAGTCTCTAATATGAAAGTGATAATGGGGTTGTGTTTCTTCAGGAATGATATGGTGAAATCCCTTTCTTGTTATCACTGTTTCCTTACATTCTTGTAAAATTCTATCAAATGCATATATTACTAATTTTTACTTCTTTAGAAGATTTTTCTATATTGGGGACCCCAAAGGAATGGTAACTTTCATATGTAAAGGTAAAACTTTCATATTGTCACTGCTAGTTCCAATCTGCTCCAGGTCAAACTTATTACTGAGAGCTAAAATCTCACACATGCCTGTGAAAAAATATTTGGAAATTTTATTTTGGTCTGACAATGGGAAGGGCTTGAGTATACATAACAGAGCAGCTGCAACAATCGATTCTGCCTGCACCTGTCTTGAGGGCCTTATTGGCCCTCAGCTTTCTCAGTTCCCTCAGATGATCAAACTGCCATCTTTCAGGCAGTTTCACTTAAAATAATACAAGAATATTTTCAGGAGAAACATCAAAGAAAGCTGTAAAAATTGTGCCTGTATTCAGCACTGCAACATTTTGTGACAGGTAGGACCAAAACCCAGTATAATGAGGCAAGAAAACAGGAGATTAGCATGTAGAATGAAGGAGTATTTAATTTAATTTTATTTAATGTGAAGGAGTTTCACAGTAACTTCCACAGACACAGTACTTCCATTGTATTTTCTTCTCTATTATTATCTCAAATCTTCCTCTAATTTTGAAACTCTCATTAATATGAAGAAACCAGATTTTCACCAACTTCTACATGACTGCTTAACCAGTGCTCTGTAGTTCAGAATGAAAGATAGCACACATCAGTAATCATCATTGTGTAGAGTACTTAAACTGAAAGCAGATCTATGATGTGAACGAAGGCTAGGATTTAGCCTTAGCAAATAGCGCCATTGAAAAAAAAAAAAAAAAAGTGATGAAACAAAGCAATATTTATTCCTGGGTTGCAAAAAGAGAGCTGTTTGTGCCAAACAAAATGAGTGCTTGAACTAGACATATTCAGAGTATAATGCATATGAATCACGTTGTATATGTTCCTTGGTAACACACACGTGCATGATGTTGTTAGTGTCACTCTAGGCATGTTATAGATTTACTGTATTACATACAATGCAATTATTGATTTACATAAGTATTGCTATTTTTCCCCAAATGTAACAGATTTTAGCTTGAAAGGACTATAAACTGAGAGACTTGCTATAGTTTAAAATTGGCAGCTGGTAGGGAGATGAATGCCAGGCAAAGTGAGTGTACAGGAGGTTCCTGCTGTTTCCTCAGGGAAGCGTCCCTGGGTGAGACATCTGCTGCTCAGACTTCACCACACATTTTTATCAGGTGACACTCTGTCAATACCTAATCCAAATTCTTCTGTTGTAAAGTGTTCTGATTAAATGAAAATATAATAACTTTCCATTTTCTCTTAAAAATGTCAAATCTACTTGATTCCCCCTCCGCCCAATGTTTTATTAATGAATGTATCTTTTCATTGGTATTGCAAGTCTTATGAACAGTAACTTACTTTTCCATGCATGCTCATAATTTTGCGGCATGAATCATAAAATTCAAACCCATACGTGCACATTCTGTTCAAAATACTTGTTCTGCATTCACTACATCAGTATCTGAACTCTCAGTTTATTTATCTTTACAACAGCTCTTTTAGGTAAGGTACAATTAAAGCAGGTTCAATATGAGACTTAGATAAAATTGTCATGTGTCCATGCACACACACCCACCCCCTTTCCCAGTGCCGAATGCTGAGAGATTTGCTTCCCACTGTATACCCTAGAATCGCAAATGGGATTCCCTAAAGCATATGTGGGAGTTAGGCACCCTTCTCGTCTTCCATACGCAGTGGCTCTGGAATTTTTTTCCTGTAAGGCAGCACTGCCTCAGCAGAAGAGGTGAAAAATGTTCCCACCCAAAAAAAGCTCTAGCCAGGAGATTAAACGACTCTTGAGAGGTGGGAAATGAAAGGCTGGATTCCCTCAGGAAGAAACGGAAATTAAATCTGTGTCTCACGCATCCTGACAAGAGCCCTCATCAGCGGACTATCATATAAAGGGGACATGTCCTCTCTGTATTTTAAAATACCAGCTGCAGTTGCATTTGTTGAGGTTAGCTCTTCTGTTTGCATACCAGATGCACTCTCAGAACCAGATGGAGCCTTCCAGTCACCTCAGGTGGATGACCCTCTAATTTCTATATTTTAGCCAGGGTTAAATACAAGATCTGTGACAAGCTGCTCAGTCCTATTAATTTGGAAACACCATAAAATCACATAAGCACCCAGAGCTAGAATGTTATATGCTGCAGGCATCTTGACGGTTAAGAAGCAGCTAAGCAGGAGTTTTCAACAACACTGTTTTTGAATTAGTTGTCTCATCTCTGTGAGAACGGGGAAAGAACACAACTGGGGGAACTGGGGTCATGAAGGGAGTATGTGGCGAGGCACAGTACTAGATCCAGAAGTCTTAGATTCAGCTACTGAACTATTGTTTTATTTTAATTGCTTAACTATTAAAAATGTTTCTGTGGAAGAAGTATAGTTGCAAGAAGCAGTTGGTGATACATTCTACTCATTTTGGTGTGTTTTAGAAACACCGTTAGCATAAATCTTCTAGTGTGATTTGCACTTCACTTAATTTTATAAATATATAGACAAGCCTCAGTCTGCACATCAGAACCAGGAATGTTTTTGTATCAAGAACCTCAAATGAGAAAATCTGTAAATGAGTTGGCTGTTTTCTCATCTGTTCTGTGCCCCTCTTGCTGCCCCTTCTGCTGTCTAAGAGGAAACTGCTTTTTTTTCCACTCTTCTGTCTCACAACTGCTACTGCTTGACTGATGGATGGAGGGACACAGTAAAAAGAAACACAACCTTAAATTTGTAACAGTCAGCAAATAAGCATAGCATAGCAAAACATTTTAAGAGAAAAAAGTCAGTAGCTGAAATCAGAAAGTGATTTTACTCTATAAAATATTTCTTTATTCTGATCATGTCAGCTCCCTTTACAAAACCTTCCACTTGCTTTAGCTTGTATTTTGGGCATACCTCAGTTCCTCATCTGTAAGTCTTTACTTGGATCTAGCCAAGGCCCACTCTTCACTCTCTTATCATCTGCTCAGTTTGTTCAATGTAAGCCCTTCTAAGTGTGCTTGCTATTCATATTTTTGAGGATTTTTTTTGCCCATGTGCTTTCCAATTTCTTGAGTCGACTCATTCAGCCAACCTTTTCCAAGCCTTTTCTTAGTACATGCCTCACTACAGAATAGGAAGATCTATCACTAAGGCAAAAGCCAACATTTTCAGCTGTTGTTTATTAAAGTAGCTTTATTGACTTAATGGGGTAGCTGAGGATCTGATCCCTTCAATGAAAGCAAAAAAAAAA
>VZRN01007377.1:349881-377659 GCA_013397935.1 Dasyornis broadbenti | reverse complement strand
AAAAAAAAAAAAAAAGCCTTCTATCCCTCTGCCCTCCATTCTTTTTAAAATGAATTGTTTATAAATTACAAGGAAAGTCTGTTGAAAGAAACCTTCTATGAATCCTAATGGTAGATTTTGCATTGAGTTTGATAGCACTAGAATGGGAAAATATTGGATAATTCAACAAAATGCCCTCTTTTCTGCTGAGAACTACGAAACATTACTATTCCACTTGCTAGCTCCTGTACTTGGTGTTGAATTTACCTCTCCAGCACTTCTACTTTACTTCTACTCTCTTTGATGCCTGATTTCTGGCACATATAGGTGAGGAAGTGAAGGAAGGTACAGGATTCATATTATTTCTGCAACTCAAAATCTTGGAAGCTCTGACAGTGCATAAGAATTGTGGACCTTTTGAATAATCTGTTCTATGTGCACATGATTGGAGGCAAATCTCAGCTCAGATATGAAAATGACAGAGAACAGTTTTATAGACCACACAACATGCACTACATGGCTGACTTCAGTTATCTGTAATCACCTCAAGTTCTGAACCCTAATATATGGGATGTTTAATTCAAACATATATTGTTAATTTTATACTGCTTGCTGCATTGAGGCAAGCAAGGAAAGATCCAGACGCCTACAAAAGTCAAAATGAAGCTGAAGTCAAATTCATTAACAACTTGATAATTAATACAACATCAGGAAAAAAAAAAGTTTTCTAGCCTTTGTGTGACTAGATCTATTTTTCAGGTTGATAACTGGTATAGGAAGGGACAAATAACTCCCAGTTCTAAAGCTGGTATTAAAGCTGTATCTTTTTCTGCTAATCAGACCATTTGCCAAAAATACTGGTAATAAGACAATGGATAACGTTCTCTTTTTGAAATTATTAATGTTTAGATGATAACTAGAAGATCTGCCTCAATAACACAGGGCTTCATAGAATATTCAAATCCCATTCAAAATGGTACTGCTTGTTACATTAATATAAAATAATTTAATGAAGATAATGTCACTTTTCTAGCTTAACATTCAGCTCTTCAACCAATAAAACACCCATATGATCATTTTAAGAGTTAGATTACTTAACCCTAGGCTTTTTAGGTGTTTGCAACACTATTCTTTTAACACTGTTCTCAAATAGATTATGTGGTTTTTATCAAACACACACCCACTCTCACCATCTGCTAGAAATTTATAAAAAGTATAAGAATGTTAAGGTATATTTCCTCCATTTATAAAAACTGTGAGAATTTAAATCAAGTACGGAAAAGATATCCTAAGACAGCTGTTTCAGTTCTGAGGATTACTTTCATTTAGTAAGATGCAGGAAACCATCTGAAGCTACAGTGCCATGTAAGACTGACCCCAACCAACAGCAGGCTGGAAAGGGTTGATGAGAGACACGATGGCCTTTCCCAGCTGTGACCCCACGGCAGGGCAAAAACTGCCAGTGGAAAATATGTCAGCTCCCTTCAAAGGAAGTAGAAGGTGCTTCAAACCAGCATGTCAGAATGGGTAAAGTTTGGAAATCCCCTAGTCTAGCCCCTCTGCTGAAAACTGGGACAACTAAAGCAGGTTGCTCAGGGCTTTGTGAAACTGAGCTTGAGTGTCTTCAAGGATGGAGACTCGTGAGTTCTTCAGGCAATCTGCTCAGTGTTTGACGATCCTGACAGTAAAAGTGTTTAAATATATTATCCTGTATTTCATTTTGTGCCCATTGAGTCTTGCTCTTTCACTAGATACCTGAGAAGAGTATGACTTCGTCTTCTTTATTCCCCTTCATCAAACTATTATATACATTGATAAGATCTGCCTGTTCCGCAAAGCCCTGACTTTTTCTTCTCCAGGTTAAATGGTTCCAGCTCACTTGCTGTTTATTAGATGCCTCTACCCCTTAATATCTTTGTGACTCTTCACTAGAGTTGCACCAGTATGTCCATGTCTCATTTGTACTGGAGAGCCAGAAGTGGGCACAGCACTCCAGATTTCTCACCAATGACAAATAAAAGACGAGGATCATCTCCATCAACATGCTGACAAAGTTCTTCCCAATGCAGCCCACCCACACTGGTGGCTTCCTTGTCACAAAAATGTTTTGCTGGCTCGTGGTCAGCATGGTGTTCACAAGGGCCCCCAGGGCATTTTCTGCAAAGCTTCTTTCTAGCCACTTGTCCCCCTAGCTGTACTGGTGCATGGGGTTATTCTCTGCCGAGGAACAGAACTGTGCTCTCCCATTGTTGAACTTCACAAGGTTCCTGTCAGTCCATTTCTCTAGTCCCTTGGGCTTCCTCTGAAGAGCAGCACACCACTTTCCACCTGCTCTTTTGTCTAGGTAATTAATGAAGATAGTAAGAATTATTGGCTCCAGTAATGACCCCTGAGTATGCCTCTGATTACTGTCCTCCTGCTGACCTTCAGAATGCTGGTCATACCTCTTCAAGCCCAGCAATAAACCAGCTTTTGATCCACCTCACTGACCACTTCAGTCTGCCAGTGAGGATGTTACAGGACACAGTGTCTAAAGCTGCACTAGAGCTGAGATAAACAACGTTCACCACTCTCAGCTCGTTCATTACGTAACCCATCTTATTGTATAAGGCTATGAGGTTGGCCAAGCATCAATTCCCCTCCATAAACTCGAACTGACTATTCCCAGTCATCTTCTTGTCTTTAATAGGTTTGGTAACAGCTTCCATGTGATTTGCTCCCATGATCTTCCCATTTGCTGAAGCAAGCCTAATCAACCTGTAGTTCCCCACAAACCTCTTACTATCCTTGAAAATAAAAGTGTCATTTCCTCCCTTCCCATCTTCAGAAACCTCCACCAATTTTCCATAACCTTTCAAAGATAACCAGAAGTTTCCTTGCATTTACATCAGCCAGCTCCCTTAGCACTCTTGGGTGCAACCCATCAGGATCCATAGACTTGGACACATCCAGCTTCTTCAAGTGTTCCCCAACCTGATTCTCCTTTACAAAGAAGTCCTTATTTAGCCAGAATTCCATCACGTGATTCCCAGTGAGGAGAGGAGCAGAGAAAGCATTAAGTATCTCTGCCTTGTCCTTTGTTGTCAGGTCCCTTATCCTATTCAACAGCAAGCACTTATTTTACCTTAGACTTCATTTTGCTGCTGTGGAACCTGAACAAATATTTCTTGCTGCTTTTCACATCTCTTACAAGATTCAACTCCAAACAGACTTTCACTTTCCTAACACCCTGCATTCTTAGGGTCTATATATCTTTCCTGTCCTCCTATCATATAAGAGGTTCCTCCTTTTATATGATATCTTTCTGCATTCCATATTTTCAGGAGTTCCTGGAAAACTGTTCTAATCCGTGTCCTCAAAATACCCATTGAACTGATATCTAGATACTGCAGTGTTTAGTTTCCCAGCACTTTTATTCCTTTAGCTCTCACTTTCGGAGATATAGTTCTTCCTATATTTATCCTGAGCCTGCAAGTTGAATATTCATTTAATTTTTAAAAAAAAATCTCTTGGCTTCCATGACATTTCCAGGAGGTCACTTATTACTTTTTTCTATCCTCCCTCTCATTCATTCATATAAACACATACACTTCTCACACTTGTAAGACTCTGCTCCTCCTCTTGTGTAGCATGCATAGAACCTTAATTATCCTATGAATACTTCAGTATATGAGTAACATGCATTTTTAATATCAAAATCATGCCCTTCAGTTGTTCTGTGCATGCAACACAAAAAGAGATATTGAATTTGAAGGTCTCAGGAAAAAGATAATGTAGATACCATTTGTTTATTTAAAAATGTCTTTTCAGTATGGACAAAGCAGTTCCAAACATTAATAATGAATATTTACCTAGAAAAATTTAAATGTAAGAACTGTATTGCCTGAAGGACAATATTAATTAGTAATAGTAGTCCATAACTTAGTTTCAGAAAATGCCTGCTGTCTTGTCTAAGTATGTATGGAGCATAATTACGCTACTGTTGGTCAAATTAGGTCACTTCCTTCGAGGATTTGTAAATATCCAAATGTTATTTTTTTCACCTATACAGCTACGGCTGATTTTAGGTATTTTTTTCCTTGTTAAATACCTCCAGTAAAGACAGAGAATGCTCCTTGTGATCCTCTAGGGTGTATTCTGATCTCTGTATGCTGGCTCTGCTGTAGAGGGTGGGAGCTGTGCATTTGTATCTTAGAAGAGAATATAATCCCTAGGCAGTGTATTTTAAAACCAAGTAGTAAATATTCATCCCAGTTAGAAGCAGAACACATTTAAACTTGTTAAAAAGATTGTTTACAGAAGCTGTTGAAAAGAGTAGGTAGTATTTATTTTAATTATTTATTCTTTCATTGATTTGCAAAGTGCTAATAAAAAACAAAAAAACAGTTGTTCAAAAGCATGGGTTGCTTAGGACAACAGTAATATTGAAAAAAAAGGCTTTTATTTTTTTTGCTATTATTGAGATGTTTGAAGATGATTCTTTACTGTCCTACACAGTGTTGTGACTATTGCCAGCTTTTGAGACTCTTACAGGTAAACCTCGATCTTCTTGGTTTTAGAATAATGCTTACAGATTTGTTCTCTTTGTGTGTGAGAACACCTGCCTTACTGACATCCACAAGCATAAATTCTAGCAACTATATATGGAGGTGATAATGTCCAAAACATATGTGTACAGCTGCTTTTAAGCACACAATTGAAGGGTTTCCCTGTCTCAGACCGTCAATGTTCCATGCATTTCGGGAGGCCGGTAGGTAAATCCTGTGAAATTGAAGGCTAAAAATCATCAGTCAGAAGAGAATGCCTTACTTCCTAGGGTATATGTTATGTCAGCAATGGGCATTTAAAAAGGAACAGTCTCCTACAGGAGTCACTTGCCCCTGTTTTGAAGATAAATTTCTAATTCTTTGTGGGACTCTGCTAACAGCAAGAGATGGAGGAAACATTTTTCCTAGCCATGCTAAAGGTTTCAATTTATTTGAAAATAATTTTTTTGTTACTACTCAAATAGCCAGATACAATATATAGCACCTTGGGTTTGGGAAACTGATTTAGGCATAAAATTCCAACTGTTTTCTGAATTTTCATCAGCTTTTTAAAATACGCTCCTGTAGTTTAATCTCTTCTTGTGACAGTTACCTTTTTCAGCATTCACAACCTTGTTCGTGTTTTATACAATGTCAGATAGCAAGTGTCAAGAGAAATTTAAAATTATAGTTCATTTACTCTAGTTAAACATAAGGAAGCAAAAGCAATTACCAGAGCAAAATGATGGAATTAAAGATTCTTCTTGCAACCTAGTTAGGTATTTAGTGTTTGATGAGTGTTGCAAAAGATAAATATATTTTTCAGAGAGGACTGTATCAATCTACAATCACGAATGAAAGCCACTGAACATGATTTAGATATCAAATATAGGGTTTGCAAACAATTATCAATCTTGGACCAGGAGGCTGGAGTTAGATGAGAGTATAATTTTCCTTTGTTCCTCAAAGGATGTTTTTCTTTAAGTAGGAAATAATGTTTTATAAAGCAATTTTATATTTATTACTTAAAACATTCTCAAATAAAAATTGAATTTTTAAAGACATCCTGCAGGTGTTCTATGGAAGATATATAGATGTATATAACCTCATATAAACAGACTAAATGCATTCTTACTATGAGGATAAAAATTTAATTGGTTTAGTCTAATTACAATCTTACTATACGCTAGAAGTTGAAATCTAGTGGATTAGTGATTCATTTTGATGGATCGTAAAAAGTGAGCATAGACTTATTTTTGTGGTGACTAGTCTAAACTGTATGCCATGTGCATCTGTAATTTAATCTGTGATTCATATTATATGGCACATTACACATAAAAATCCTTTTGATTGTTAAATATAGAGAACTTGAATTTATCTAAGCCTTACTTACAAATATCAGATGGTCTATAAGAATGAGTTATAAATTCAGTGCTGTAATTATTTTGACATGGCAGACTGTAGCAACAGTTAACTGTATTCAGTTCAGGTTTACTGTGAGGTTATCACAAGACATATAGTGGTGGAGCCTGGAAAAAAAAAACATTACAGAAGAACAGTGCCTCAGCATTAAAAATCAGAAAGAGTGAAATGGTAGGGAGGGAAAAATTATTTTCTGAAGTTTTTTACAAGTTTCCTTTGGGCTTCTGTTTCTTTGCAACTGACATTTTCAGGGAGAAGGAAGAACTGGCCTTGCTCTCTGCTTGCCTGTCCAGCTGCAACTCAACAGAGATCCACATTAATGTAAAGAAATTAATGTCACCTTGTCCTCCTTAGTGCTCTTTGTATCACATATTCTGGCTAGTACCCACTCTCCTACTACTCCATGACACAGGGCAGCAACCAGAGCCAAGTGTCCACAGAACTTCCCGTTCTACCCATGTTGCTCGCCACCAGTGCTATTATTTCTTACTCAGCCTCCATACTTTGGGTCTGCAGAAAGACAGGATGCCATGGTGTTCTCATGAAGCAGATCTCTAGGAGTCAAATATTTTGACCGAGTTTGGGAAGGAATTCACATATGTAAATTTTAATGTTACAATTCTTTAAAAAAAACCAGAATAAACTCTCACTAGATGCCTCATGAAATTAAGAACAAGTAACATACTGGTTAGGGTGCAGTTGGTTATTAATGATACTTATAATATATTTGAGAAAGATAGTACATGTATAATGACTTGGTTTTTTCTAGGTGTGGAATTAACATGCAAATATTTTTCAACTTCCTCTCTTTTCTTAATACACCTAGATTTACTTTATTTAAAAAGCAACCAAGTAAAGATGTTTTTGTTAATTTTATTTAACTGTATAGGGACACAATTCTTTTTGCCGTGAGTTTTTACAACTCTTCATATCACTGAAGTCTATTCAAGCATGTATAAGAGTATCTCCATCTCTGAATGTCTCCTCATTTTTAGATGTAGTGAAAGTGAATTTCTTATTGTTTTGAAAGATCTAACTGCAGAGAAATGCAAGACCATTTTGAAATAGTGTGATAGTCATATTCGTACCCATGTAACCAATTTTTCTTTCAAGCTTTGAGACATAATTTGGTTTCTAATGTTGTAACTTGTGGTCTTCTTTTAAGTCTAATCTTTGTTTTTCTATTAAAGACAGGAAAAATTGTGACCAGCTGCTTATACATATAGGATTATAAAAGTAAGGGAATCAAATGATAAAGTCGTAGAAACATGACAGAGAAAAAATGATAAATTCTGAGCTGTGTTAAATGTACACAGCAGTCTTATGAAAGTTGTGTCACTGATTAGAAAGTGCTTTGCAGCCACTACCATCTGCCTGTATTGTTGTTGTTCATAAGGGTTAGTATTTTTTTCTGGGGTCTAGCCAGCCCATTTGTGTTTAATAATCTGCTGTCCTTTTATACTTTACTCAGCAATCATTCACATTCTGTGGCAATACCAGCAAAACTTTAAACAACTACTTCTCATGTTTAATTCATGCTGGGGTTATTCTCAAATGGTCTTAGAATGCGCCCATTCACTACAGCCTTCTTAAAACAGCCTTTGGATATACAAACTTACAGACTCTTTACTCATTTTCCCAGAAGGAAGCCTTCCACTGTACCGTATTTCCACTGCTCATAATGCAAATTAGGGAAAAAGGAAAAAAAAAAAAGAGAGAGAGAGCAGGTTCCCATGCAGATGTTCTGCACCTCTTTTTCATGGCCTTCAAAATCAGTCCTCTAGCTAGTGCACAGTGAAATGTATATTTAAAAGAAACAAAGCTGGGGTTTTTTAGTAAGAAATCAAGCCTCACAATATTTCCCACTTCCTGTTCTTATAATAATATAAATCCACTGGTAGAGATAAGTCTTTTCTGGGACCAGCAGAAATATGGAAAAACTACAGACTCTTTTCTCTTCAACAGCATTTTGTTGTGTTTATTAAGATTAGATAAAAAGCACCTTTCTTCTCCTTCCTTTCCTACTGCTGAATTCAATCATGCACAACAGATTAACAGATTAGGATGTGAAATTTTTTTTCTAAGATACTTTTTTTTATTTTTTTTTTTTTAATGAATGAAAGTAAATAAATTGGAGTTTTGAACCTAATTCTTGTCTGTGAAATAGGAAAATTCTGAGGAGGTGTTTGTATAGGACTTACAATTCCTCATATGAAGAACTATTTCTATGGAAGCAAGTGTGGTGCTGTAGAGTGCCTGACACTAAGAACCTCTGATAGAAAACAGTAATGAAAGCTAAGATCCATTTTACACTTTTAGCTTTGTGACTGTGATTGTTTTTAATAGAAGTTGAAAAGATCACTATCCGTGCAAACACTTTGAATATTTAGAATAACATGGAAGTTTTCTGCGTCTTTGGTATAAAACATACATATATATGAAAGACAAGTTAAACGGTCCATGAAATGATGTGCTAATATCAAGGATTCAAATGTGATTTGGGCCGTATTTTCATCTTCATGCACCTGCAATTGCAAAAGCAATTTCACCCTGAAAGGAAAGTAAACCTACAAAGTATATACATTTCAGTTACAGATGGAAAAGCTTTACAGTAAAATAGCTTTTTTTCATTTTAAGGTAAAACTGTCACAATCCTTGCAAAATAACTTCTATCGCTTATCTTAACTTTGTTTCATTTTGTTTCCTCTCTGCGACTGTTGATTATTGCTTTGTGTTTGCAACATAGCACTTTTGGGATAGTCATCCTCCTCTTTTATAGATTCTTTTAGTCAATTCCTGAATATGTTTATGGACTTTAAAAAATAACAAAAGAAATATTAAAATATGTAAAATAAAAATGTAAACACAAAAAAATAGCATTTATATAAAATTGGGAAAGAATGGAATGTCTACTTTGTTCTTCTTTCAGAAATCTGATGTTGTAGTAAAAGAACTGGTTATTTCCAAAATGTAAGATATTTGTGTTGGTTAAAATTGTATTTAGATACATTGATTATTTAGAAATAGTTCTTTGAAATAATTCAATTTGAAATTATTGAAAAGGAGGGTTTAGAAGGGTGGAAAATTAGAAGAGAATTGAAAAATCTTTGACGAGATAACTAGATGTATATACCTCAGGAGATACACCACCCTGGATGAAACTAGAGTGAATTTTTCATGCTGACAAATTATGTTCTACCACAACGTCTCTTATACCTCCCTTGAAGCACTTGAAAGTCTTCATGGTCAGAACCAGAATAAAGAACTAAACTTGGTCTGGGCACCTGATATTTCCAGCAAATACTTGAAGGTTCCCATGGATAGCCTTGGTTTAGAAGCAACTGCCACACAGCCAGGGCTAAGACCTGAAAGGCATTGAACCAGTTCTTGTCAGGTGAATGCCTGTTATAGCTTTCTGTCAAAAACATTCTCACCACTGTTCTACCAGCAGAAGCAAGAGTTACAGATCCAGTATTTCCTTGTTAACAGCAATCTTGCTCTGAGCTATACCATAGTTAAAGTAGGCTCTGGTAGAGATGCAATAAATAACATTACAGCACTCTTCGCAGTGATGGAGAAGTTTTCCCATATATCTGTGGGAAAAGTTTTCCCATATACCTGTGGTGTACACAGGTCCCATAGAACCTTGAAAAAAGAATGGAAAGGAATCTGTTTTAAGCATCAATATTTGGTGATATTCAAGACAATGCACCTCATCTGGGCATTAAATACAAAGGTAATAATATTTAGATAAGAAAATGATGTCCTTAATTGTGAAGAAAGGATAGATTTACTGACTTGGCCCTTTTATGACACAAATAAGGCAAGGACCTAATGGAAAAAGCAATATGTGATTGGAGTTTCAACCATGGTAATTAGTACTGTTCAAGTGTTTTGCTAAGTTTATGAAAGAATGCTTTGTCTATTTTTCCTAGATATATATAATTTCCTCTTAAAAAGAAAAAAAAAAAAGAAAAACAAACCACACAATAAAATTCAGACCGTGAAAAGCAGAAATCTGTAACCAAATCTTTTTCTCAGAAATCTCTGTTTGTTCAGTTTGTTTGGTTTATACCGAAAGCTCAAACCCTTTAGGAAATCATCAGGCAAGAAATGAAGACATGGACTGCTATTAATCCTTGAGTTTACAACTGCAGGGTAGCTCTCTATTTTCTCTTCTGCCCCTTATGCCCGAGAGTTGATGCTTGTGTCCTTCATATTGCCTTTGGGCTTAGGATGCTGCAGCCATATGCTGGATGGGCAAATATTATGAGAAGACCTTCCTTTTACCTCTTACTCAGTTTTTTGACCTAGTCTTAGAAATCCCCAACAATGCCTACAATGAATTCTCAATGCCCTTCTGCTGCATGGGAAAACATTTTTAGGATTGTCAGTGTCTTCGGTTGACTATCAGAATATTCTTTTTAATGCAAATAAGAAAAGGAAAATAGTGATTTCCTACCCGCTCCTTCCCACTTTTTTTACCACTTAATATGACAGATTAAAAAAAATGAAATTAAACAGAACGTGGGGTGGCATTTCTAAAGCCTGAGGAGTTTCTCCTTGCCAAATATTGTAAGCCATCTGCAATGAAAGAGAATCCATGGAGGGGTTTCTGGCAACTGAAAGTGATAGCCACTTCATATCTAGAAAATTTGTAAGATTCACCTATTCTGTATGTCTCGTATCTCTTCTTGAGGAGAGCAAACTGGTGTTGCTCAGTTGAAGTTAGTGTTATAATTTGCAGTCTAAAAAACGAAAATGTGGCTCTTGATGTATGAACTTAAAACTAACTATATGAGAAAAAAGAATGGAAAACCAGTCATGATAAAAATGCATTAAAAATTAGAATTAATTGACATAAGCATAACTAACTGTCACTTTTATATAACATAATGGCTCCAAGCTTCTGCTATTCTGTTAGGATGGCACACTAACCTGTGAGGAGTTGTCTTGGGGAACATAAAGAGTGCAGGGTTACAAAGGGCTGCTAACTATTTGCCCCTTTTATGATCAGTTTCTAGGAAGCTATTTCTTGTCAGCTCACTGTTGATGTATTTCTTTTTTGCACAAAAATTCTCCATGGGCACCTTCTGCTACAGGTTTCATGTATCATGTTTATTACTTCATGCAGTCTTTCTGTGGCATTTATTCCACACTCACATGAAAGTGTTCTCAGCATTGATAGGGAACAGTACATAACATTAAAATTTATACCATAAGAGTGAATTGTATTTAAATTGCTCGATACGTAGAGTTAACTAAATAAAAGCATTTGAATGTCATGGACCAGTTTTTCAGCTGGTGTAAACAGGCTTCTGCTTCTCACCAGCCAAGCATCTGACCCATTGTGTTCAGTCTTGTTAATGCAGCAGCAGGAAAATGCAGACTTATATGTCAATTGAGAATAATTCAAGTGGATAGATGACTCAGAAGGACAATGCAACAGCCCTGTATAGCTATTAATAAGGCTCCTTCAGCTGATCATCTCTGAAAGAGGTAGAAACATGTTACTTTCACGTGAAGAGCTCTTGACTCTTAACAGCCAAGAGCACTTCACATGAAATGTGAATGCATGTTGAATGTTTATTCTTTCATTAAATCATTCTTTGCTATTATCAAACCAATGCATTGTTATAGGATTTCCTTTTACTTTCAGCTATTTCTAGATTTCAATACAAGTGTGATTTGCTGTTAGTACTTGACTAATGATACTATTGTTGGTGTATTAGTTTAATCTAAGCCTGTCACCTTGGTTTTCTGTTGTCATGCACCCTCTTCATTCAACAGAGTCTTCAATGGATTGGGCAGAATAACAGATGTTGAAGCTATCTCACTACTGTTTTAAAATATCTATGAAGTGAATTATAATCTAATGGAATCTCAGAAAATACTCATTCAATGTGCTGCTCGTGTTCACCATTATGAAATGCAAATAAGGTTCTGAGCAATAAAAACTTCACAAATGTACAATAATTGTTTGTTTGAGAGGTTTGGGGGGGCAAGGAGGTGTTTAAAATAAAAATAATGGCAGTCAGGATTTTTAACTTGACCTTTAGATGGAGAAAATAAGTGTTTTGCTTGGTTCCTGTGGATGTTGCTCTCTCTTACGCTGAAAAGCTCTGTAATTGAACTGAGATGCCAATTATTTTATATTTAAATATATGACAAATCCTTCCCTTTTTACCGCAGGCTTTTTAATTTCAGGTCATTACCTTTTAGCTACTGATTTTTATGCTTCTGTTAGTAGCAGCAGTGGAATGCTACACGTAGATGAAGCATGTTTATTTTAAATACCAAAAGTGAAACACAACAAGAGGCTTGAGTTCTTAAAAATTAAATACAACAACTCTATTCTAAATCAGCTACCTTCTAATTATTAGCTTAGATGGGGGAAAAATTCAAAAATCCTACCTTTTCACTCAGCTTTAATACCAAAAACTCAGTAGCAGTACTTCATCACTAACCTTTAAAGATTTCCAGGTGCTAAAGTCAAGAACCAAACAAAAGAAAGAACATAAATCACCACTTCCCACTTTTTTAACACTGTGCTACAGAATTGCTTTCCTTCTCGCCCAGTTCTCCTGTGTGCGACATTTCTCAGCCGCATGACTCTCACATTCCTGTACACGCAGTATTCTTTTCTACATGACCCTTAAAAAAAAATTAAGCAAAAATCCCCAAACACTACCGACTCCTCGTATTTCACATAATGCCTGACACACTGAGCCAGGTTTGAATCAGCAGGTGATGTAGCTCTATTTATACTGACTCCAAGGGCACAAAAGACCAAGCAGGAATACTCAATATTTGCATTAATATGTGCAACCTCATAAAACTTCTGAATTGTCTCCTCCTATACATATTTCTAACTATTGTTGCTGAATTACTGAACTGAAATTCAAGATCAGAGGGGTAAAGGACAAAAAATTTCCAGTTTTTGGTTAAATATTGGGCTGTATGTGGAGTCATTTCATCACCAACACGTGCTTGTTCAACAGTGTGGACATAGAATCCATATTCAGTGGGGTTAAGTTGAAGAGCAGTCCAAACATAAAGATACCTGATGAATTGGATTTATAGGAATGTAAATAATTCTATGAGTAAGCATTGTATAAAGCTAGCCTATTCTCTAAGGAAAGTATTATTGTCCTTAGTGCCTACTATAACAAGCCCAGGCTAACATATTACCTTAATTAAAAATAGGGATGTCACCTTACAATTTTACCTTTTAATCCCACTTAGAAATCTTCTCCGAGTGCAATTTGTGGGATTTGCTGAGGCTCAGCAGCTAAGACAAAGAAGTGGTTCTGACCAAAACTGCTTGGACATGACAAACAAGTAACACAAGCCAGGCACAGAACAACTGTGAAGGTGCTCACGAACATATCTGATACTTTATGCAAACATTGCTTCATTTGCATGCCTAGATTTCTGCTTTACCTCTTCCAGAATTAAAAAAAAAAGAGACTTAGTAGTAGTAACTGTGCTCGAAATGTGGTTCTGTATTTGAAAGACTGGATGGTCTCACCATTGTTCCCAATAGTAGAACTGAAACCAGAAAATGACATCAAATATTCCTCATGGAGATGCAGCCTAAATTTCAAATTAGAATGTCACCCATGCTACTGGAGTACTGTTATTTATTGAAATATGTAAGCCTAAGACATAGCTGAAGCTCCTGCTGTTATACTTCTGTGGCAATGGCACCTAGATAAAAAGGACTGACTCTGGCAGCTAAATGTGCATGATGTTGTGAGTTAAAGTAGCATGTGACACCATCCAGTAAATACTGGGCACAAATCTTTCTGCTATGATAGCTTTGTTGACATGCAAATACAATGAGACATATGCTTTGTTTTGATTTTTCTTTTAAATACAAATCAAACATTTTAAACCTTTTAGAAATGTATGCTTATGATAGTAGAGAGTAATGAAATAGAATATGAGCATAGTTATGGTAAATCATTGTATAATATGCAATACTTTCAAACTACTCACACGTCACTTCACCGTAACATTTGCAGTCTAATGAAATGATCCACAAATGATTAATATTCTTAAGTGCTTTCCTTTTTCTCTTAAGTGCTTCCAGGCAGAAAAAAGAAATGTATTGCATTATCAGTGTTTGTGTGTGTAGTTAGTGTCACAGTCTCTATTGATTTTTACTTCCTGTTACAAATACACATTAGGAGGTTTTATCTGTATATGATAAACAAATTGAGGAATGTATATTGAGCTACAGCTGAAGATGGCATAAATGATGGTAATGCCATTGACTTAATTTGAATGATGCTTATTTGCATAGGTTGAGTATGTGGCCCTTGTTTTCCAAGTGAGCTGAGAATATTCAGTACAAGTAATATTTTATCTCCCTGTCAATTATATGTCTCTGGGGTCTCTGCTTCTATTCTACTATCCTGACTTTTGCTTATACTTCTAATGATTAAAATACTTTCTCTGAAATGAAAAATTAACAGACCTTGAATATTGGGAACATATTATCTTTTTAAAAGTGTCCGTCTTATTTTATTATTGTACTTTTCTATGTAGGTAACATTTTTGAAAGTTAGGGTTATGTGAAACTGCTTGAGTCTAAAAATTTGGTATGTCTTTCACAGCAATACTTCACTTGGTTACAATCTATAGGTAAGCACTGTATTTTCAGCACTGCTAACATGCAGATGTTAAATACTAGCATGGTAAAACATCAAAGTTTTATTAAAACCACAGTCTCTCTAGTTGCTGCAACTGAGCTCCAGCATGGAGAGCACCATTTAAACTTGAAAGGTGGCCTGAAGAAGATAATTTTCAGTTCAAGATACAAAAAGAAAGTATCTAATTCTTATGACGGTTATGAGGAGCTTGAAACTGATCTGAAATATTTTCAAAGATAGAGAGATATTCAAAACCCAAAACTTGTACTTTTGGGGAGAAGGAGCAGGAGGGTGAATGAAAAAAAAAAGGAAAACTCATGATAATTAAGCCAAATTTTAGCAAGGCTGAAGCGTCTTCCTTATGCTGCTTTTTCTGCATTTGTTCTCACCATAGATTCATGAAGAATTGGAAAAAGAATCAGGAAAATTCTGGCAGAGAAAACACAGCGAAGAAACAAGCCAGTCTTGGCAGATTTCAGTTAGCAGTAGGAATGTGGAATTCTTGTCGGTGCCCTCTCATTAGGTAATGGTGTCTTTTCCAAGTGAAGAGACTGAAAAAAAGTCCTGCTACTATTGCTGTGGGAAAAAAAAAGGCAAGTTTTTGCCATGACACTAAATCTTCATTCATAAGGACACTTTTTGTTTGATCAAAGATGCTGAAAGAGTAAAAAATATAGAATAACATTAGTAATAAGTAAAATAATAAGCTTTAAAGATATAGATTTGTTGTTGTGTATGTACAGATATATGTGACTGGTTATTCATGGAAGCAATGCTGGGAATCTGTTTAGAGAATGAATGGAAAATCCTTCAACTTCTGAGAGAGTTGTCTGAAGTGCAATATTTGAAAGCAACAGGACAGAGAAATCAGCAGAAGAAAAGGGCAGAAGGTGAGTTTGCAAATGGGTTTGTCAAGTAATAGCTTCCTCACAATGCTTTACTAGAACATGAAGATCTCCTGCTTTCCTTGAGAGTGAAAGGAGACAGAAAAGGCCCTAGTAATGAGTCAAGGGAAAGCTGTAACAGAAAGGCTTTTGGTGGAGGATAAATCAGGAAGCTCCTGCTTTTCAGTGCAAATGTTAAAAGACTGGTTTAGAAACTGGCCAAAATTTGCAAGATACAAAAACTATTGAGTTCAGCAAGAATTCTAATATCTCGTAGAACAAATCAAGTGAAACAGGTATGCAGCACATCAGTCAAGTATTACTCACACAAATACTTCTAGAAAAAAATGAAGCACAATGGAAAAGGCACATGTTTGTCTACATGACCAGACATAGATAATCCTTAGTTTTTAAAATCTTTTCTAGCATATGATGGAAGCAATGTTGAGTGGAAGTTTCTCTGATAGAAGGTGCCAGTGGACCAAATATCTGAAGGAGAAGCTGGGTCCAGGCTTAGAAATGTCCATTGTCTGTGGTGAGATGAATCTGGGAAGGAAAATATGAAGTTCAATGTCAGAAGCTTTGAATGAAAATATCTCTTCAGTGCAAGCACAAATTGAACTCATTTTTTTCCCCCCCAAAACATAAAATTATTTAAATAATTCCTGGAATTGTTTTAATATCTTTTTAAGCAGCATAGACCTTGAAAAATACTTTTTAACAGAAGAGAGAAAAAATATTACCACCCTACAGTGTCAAAACACAGAGAAGCACGGAGAAGTTACAAACAGGGCAACTATATCACAAACTGTGTGTAACAATGCTCTATCAGACTCAGCATTCACAATCCTAATGGAAATGCCACTACTTGTTTTCTTCTGTGATACCATGATGAGCCTTTGAATTGACAGAGCAATGAGTGCAACATTGTCTAAAGATTAAATGCAATCTGATTTTCATGCACAATCAGATAATTTTGTTGATATTGTGCCCAACAACGTTCTATCAAAAGGAAGAAGGGATCTAAAACAAGCTTGGCATTGGAATGCAGTTATTTTCTATTGCATTGGCACTAGACCTTTTTATGTTGGAGCTTTCAGGAAAGCATTTTACCAGAAGCTACTTTGAGAATACATTTTATTAGCCAGGAACCAAGTCCATTAAAATATTGTAGTATAGTACTATACAATTAATACATTAAAGATTTTAAATAAATTTACGTAAACCAGGGACTCAACAATAATCCACCATATATTCACATTTTAAAACATACATCACACAAGGCAGATGTGATTCTATTTGGTGAGCAATGGACAAAGTGAGACACAGATATAAACATCAATTTAAGTATAAGTGATGCAAAGTCACATTACATATGGGCAATGATACTAATTCACAAAGTATAGTTTGTATGTCTGTAGAGAAGATTTAGAGATTAATTACTTTCCCTGTGGCTTTAAATTGAGTAGGGGTTTTAATATGTAGTAGAAGTAGGTAGGAGTTGATTCTTGACTGTAGCTAATACATGTTTGTAAAATGGCTCTTTATTTCCTTGAATAAACCTTGTAGCAGTTAGAGTATGAAACTGACGTCTACTAAGAACTGTAGGATAAAGTAAGGGTTTTTCCTAAAGCTTGTGAAATATGATTGATTTCAGTTATCTGAATCCGGATTTATGCAAAAATGGCTGCCTATCTGTAATGGTATAATAATGTCTAAAGAAAGTAATAGTGCAGGTTTAGAAGTCTGCAATTTTAAAAATTCTTTTCTCTCTTGACTAGATCGAGGCAATATTCATTATTAGCTCAACATTGAGAGCTAACGAAGGTTTAAGTAGCCAAACACTTGGAATCATGTTCAATTCTTTATGGTCATTGATCAACAGTTTGGCTTTTTTGTTAGCATAAAAATATTGAGGTGGGATTTATAAAGAAATTTATCTTGCAGATTAATAACTGTTGTAGGATATCTAATGTGACTCTGAGCAAGAGCTTTAGACATGAGACAGACAAATTGTGTGACGTGAAAAGGCAAAACCCTCTGTCTTTCCCTTTTATAGAAAGATTTTTGAGAGTTCTCTTTCAGAAGTGGCTCTGGAATATTATGAGAGGTATAATGCAGGTATTAAGAAGACCATGGTTGTTTTTTCTTTCTGTGGATTAATCTTTTGCAAACATCTTCAGAGTTGCCACGAATTCTAACACTCAAACTATTAGAACACAGTATTTTGCAAACACTTAAATACAGTCACCATTCCCTTCTATGGTTGCAGAAGATAATTTGAATTAATTGTAAAAAAGACACACTATTATATGAGTAGATCCCTCCTTCCTTATTTCCTCATTTTGAGATTTTGTCTACATTAAAAAAAAAAAAAAAGAAAAAAAGAAAAAAAGAGAGAGAGAGAGGAAAAAGAGTCATGGCACAGACCCAGAAGGAGTTCTGCAGCACATGTGAACAGTCTGTCGTGCTGAGGAGACTGGGCCAAATTTGTTCTTGCTTTAATTCCATTGAAGTCACTGGAGCTATTAATGGGGATGAATGTTGCCTTTTATCACTTCTGACTTTGTATGCTGTAAGAATTATATTTCTCAAATTTTTGAGATTTCACTAGGTGGGCTAAAGATATTGCAGTGCACAATCTTTTCTCCTGCTGATTAGTATGCTAAATGTAATGCATCTTTCAGTGAGGAAGATAATAGACTTTAACTTATAATGTTTTCAGTAGCAAAATCTTTGGAAAAAGTAGTGTTAGGCCATTTTCTGTATGTAAAAATGGACAAAATCAATACAATTGCAGAATATTTTAAAAAACAGACAATTTCTCGGTTTGTAAAATTGACCAGTGGCTGGGAACAGGTCATATCTATCCAATAAATTTCCTGACTGGAAAATGAACATACCTATTTTGCCCACCTCTTCACTTCAATGAGTTATTAGGATGCCTAATCTCAAAAAGGGAAACTGTATTCTTATAGCAAAATATCTCACATATTAAGTAATTCAGAGTTTTCAAGTGCAGCTTTCAAAGTTGTAAAAAGCACCTGCAGAGTATACAGCTTTATCTTTGAGATTTTCTTGACCTAATTTGTATAACCATGCTTTAATACCTGCAAGCTGACATTCTTTGCAAATTTGTGAGGTCTTTTGCATTTCTTTCCTTGAATTGAATGTTACCATTGAAAGAAAGCTGTATAAACACAGTGTCTATAAAAAGCAATATTCATCTTTGCTTTCTTTTGCTGAATATTCTATTAATTCACAGAAGACTTAGCTGATTTCAGGAAGCAGATGCTGAGTCTGGGAACAGATTTTTTTTTCCGATATCAACATCTGGATGTGTAGCTGTCTCCACTAGTGGTTAAACTGGTGGCTGTGCAAAAGCCTTCAGGGCTAATATCCTGGGTCAGGCTGCTCAGGGAATTGCTTGAAGTCTTTCTCAGGAATATTTCTTTGAGTTACTGCTGACTTCAAGGATTCCGTTTCTACCCTCCAACCCCCATTGAATACAATGATTTAAAAAAAAAGGCAGATAATGTTCTCAGTAAAAGAAAGATATTCCCAGGGAGTAAGATACTATTTTCTCTGGTTTATTTAAAGATATCCCATAAATAAAATTACTTGAAGTCTGACAGATTGGTTCTGAGGGCCATTTACCATCTCATTCCTATTAATTTCTGCATTCCTTAGCGTCGTGATAATAACAGTGATGCAATAGCATTTCTGGTGAAAATAGTGAGACAGAGAAACTTGTAATGAAAAATAAGCAATGCTAAAAGTTAAATATCATTAAAAAGAACTTTGCATTTTTAATATATGGATGACAAATTTTGAGCAATGGATTTTAAAATTTCACTCACATATTACTGTGCAGATTTTAGGGCTAGTCAAAAGGCCAACAAAGGACAAATCCTGGACAAAGAAAGATGTACTTTAAATAGGGCTTTATACAGTGGCTATACTGATGTCCTTGTGGACTTCTACAGTTTCACACAGATTAGAGCACTTCAATGCCTTATATTAATAGATTACAGGGATAGTTAATTATCAGTGTTTAATTTGTTGATGCATCTTCAAACAAATGGACATAAGTTGATTTTTAACTTTTAAAGGGAAATGCAGTATTTTAATTCTCATTGAAAATGGCATGGGCAATTTGCACTTCAAAGAAATTATGTCCTAAATCTTCCAAATTATATGGCCTTTCATGGCCATGGTTCTACCACCTTCAAATCTGTATTTTAGGAGTATAGGTGTATCATTTACATCTGAGGCTGTACCCCACTTCTGCCTACTGATTTCATTTTATCACCCCAAAGGACTATTAAAGTTGTTTGAAGCCCTTCCTGGTACAGTGACAGCATCTTCACAGTATGAATACTGCGAAGAATTTAAACTGTTGTTCACAAACAAACAAACCTTCCCTAACTTTGATTTCTCTGTGTGTTTCGCATTTGGTATTCAAGTCCCTTCTTAGAAGGGAGGTTAATAACAAGGTTCCGAAGTTTCAGTTTCTGAGCCTGCTGTTTTTGTAATCCTCACTCTGTCTCATTGCTATTCTAATTATCATCGTCATTATTATTATGGTATGTTTTCTCTATATGAATAAACAACGAGAGTTACAAATATAAAACAATCACAGCTCTTTCCCAGACTGCTTATGTGTGCACAGGACTTCAGACATTCAGAACAAAACTGATGAGTGAAAGTTCTTTTCATAATTCTTATATTATAATCATAAAAGCTGAAGAAATAAAACTTACAGAAACTGAGTTTATACCAATAGAGCTATGATCAAACTGAAGACCTGCCAGCTTTAATGTCTTAATGAAATAAATATCTGTCAGAGAGCTTTCATTTGCTTTGCTTTACATATAAACCTTTCCCATTAGGAAAACCTGAACTCCAAGGTTTAGTATTCTGTTTGATTCAGATGATTTTTTTCATGCACAGAGTATCTGCAAACCAACACTGTTCCATACCCTCAGGTAGTTGAAAGTTTCCTCAGCTGAAACAATCAGTTCCATGTGCAAAAAGACACGTGACTTTTGCATGTGAAAAATTAACCCATTTTAACTGCAGTGAGGTGGCCCTATGACTGTCTGTGGGGAGTAGCCTGTGAAGTGGAATAATCTCTAAGGAGCTTTTAAGAGCAATTGTATCATGTTGCCAAGTTTCTATAAAACCCAGGATATTAATATTAGTTGAATAATTGCTGTATAATGGATAAAAACTGCCAACCCTACTATGAGGTTGCAGTTAAAAAAATTTTATCCTTGACAATAATTTTATTTTATATTGATATCTTTTTCTAGGAAGTTACTTGAATGAACAGCCTTATAATATTATTACCATTGACAAGTGTCCTTCAGGAGTCTGGCTTGATTTGGAAATGGGAGCTCTACACGGTATTTGACTTCAGTTGTCTAAGAGTACTTTTCTATATTTCTAACTTGAGTGAATTTCCTGTATTCATTTTTATGAGACGTAAAAGGGTGTGCTGTATTTGTCTTTCATTTGACATTGAACGTGAAAGTTGCCAAAGGACTAAGAAGAGCATTCCTAGAACAATTTTCTCCTGGGCTAGAGGGAGGAACAACATTACCTAAGGCATCTGCACTACCAGTTGGTGTTCTATTTACTGTGAGAACAGTAGCACAGTGTCTGTGCTCTTCAAACATACTTCTGAATATGTGTGTTCTTCCTGTATCAAACCAGTGACGAATTTCTTCTAGGCTTTTGCATGATTACAGTCTATAACCTGCTAGCCAGACTCTTACTAAATATTCTTGTAAATGACGCATTTCAAACCATGACTCAATTAAGAGACATTTATGAACCACTGATTTTCTAGGGATTTCTTTGGGACTTCAGATTTTTTGGGAAGACTTGTTATTGCAGGAGAGTTGAGTGAATGTAGTAAAGTTCAAAATTATTAAACAACATTTAGTACATGTTTCTGTAAACTCTGCTAGAATATGAGAGGTCTATGAAAATAGAATACTGTATGTAATAACATTTTTGCTTAGATCTATATTTATCTATTAACAGCATCTAAATAAGTGCTAGTGTTGTCTGTAAGTAATTGCTAAAAAGCTTATGAAATTTTTTAGCAAATAGAGAAAATCAGAAAGAGCTTCTGTCCTGTAAGGGTCTGCAAAAACATTTTCAAGAACAGTCCACACAAACATTACACAGGAACTTGGCTACTTATCAACATTGAATTATACCTTATAATTGAAACAAAGTATTCCTAAGCTTATCATTCCATTTTGTAAAGATAATATAAAGTCTTTCTATTTCTGTTTTCCTTCGTGACTTTTGAACACAGATGTACTATTTTTGTAGTATTGTAGTATTGGTTTTAAGTAACATTCTACACATGGGGTGACAGTAAGTCTAAATATTACTGCAAAATATTTGCATTAAATAAAGGCAAGAATAATTAAAAAAACAAAAAAAAAATGCCTTACAAACAAACAAACAAAAACAAAACAAAAAAACCCCTAGAAAAACTGCTAAGACCTTTATTAAAAAGCAGTAAAACAGATCAGGGTTAAATGCTTAATAACTCTCAAATCAAGTATTTCATAAACCAGGCATCTAATTCAAAATATATGAAGGATGTTAACACCATTTCAATTTGCTTGGTGTTACTGGATATTAAGAAGGACAGAAAAAGGGCTCATAAAATATTTCCATTAATAAGCTTTCCTTCCTATATCCTTCACCTTTCTGTTATCCTTCCCCAGAACACTCAGTTCATGATAGAAAAATAAATAGACCAACAGAAATCAAAAGCTATACAGCACGGATACTATTCCAGCCATCAGAATCAAGTCAGTTTTTAACTTCATTAAATTGCTGTCATATGGTGTCTGCTGACATGCATCAGACTTTGGAGAGTCTTACTCATCAGGTATTCTCTAAGATTGTTAACAAGAACAGCAACTCTCATCAGGGGTCCCCAAAAAGCAGCTAATTAGGGGACAAAGGTTGCTCAGATTGTGACAATTACACCTGTAGGTCCCTGTAGAAACACCAAAATCTTGAACAAATGTATGTTTGGTTGCTTAGTGCAAGAAATAAAGAGCTAGTCCATTAAAAAAAATGAGAGGCAGAAACTGTCAACCATTTGAAAAGCTTTACGAAAATGATCATCCAATTAGTGACTATGATCAAATCAGGCATGAACTCTCTCTGGATGGCTCCATAATTTTCCTTCTTGCATGGTGTAATTTCATATAGCTCAAATGAACTCGTGAGAGGTAATTCAGTTCCAAACAGTTTTCTCATCACTGCTAATTATACTAATACATTGAAATGCCTCCTACAAAATGCATGAGCCCTTTAAGCCACCTCATTAATGTGATATAATTTTTTGCCAGAATATATATCAAACCTATTATCACCACAGGTTTTCTTTAGCATTTTTTTCAAAATGTCTATCAAAAAGCTGAAAAAGTAGATTTCTTTCGTCTATTCTCAACATAATTAACTGTTTCTTTGAACTCTGGTTGTCTATTGTGGTGTTTTCTTTAAAGAGTACTGGCAAAATACAGTATGATAGGGGTATTCCTCATACCTACAGGTTCTTTTTCCTGACTATTTGATTCCTTAAATCTCTTTTCAGTTGAAGCTGATCCTTTAAATGGCAAATGATGCATGCAATAATGTGCAAAAATGAGTTATACAAACTGAAAGCAGGGGTGTAAAAAGAAGCATCATCTGAGACTAAAATAAAGACAGATTTTATGGTATTTATGTCAGTTAATTTAACTGCTGGTAGGGGCTTTTGTTGAAACATGAGTTAGTTCCAGTGTTTAACCTTGCAGCATTAATTTATGCTTTATGGCATGAGTACTTCATCACTCCCTCCTTGGGAAGACAGTTATCTCATTAGCCAGAATTTAATGAAATGCAAGGATACACTTCTTAATTTCAAAGATTACTATAGCACAAATCAGGTGTAAATCTCAGACTGACTGTCCCTTCCCTTTACCCATTTTAAAAAAATAGATTCCTTTTGCAATCATATAACAGAAATTCATCTGGTGGGGTAAATTTCACTACTGTTATTCCAAAGGCATTTCTCATCCATGCAAGCTGTTTTAACTTTGCATTCAGTAATACTGGTGACATTTAAGGTCTGTAAAAAGTTTAAGGTTTATAATACATTGCAACTACTTAAAACAATAAAAAAACCCCATGGTGTCAGTTTCATCCTAGAAGGATGTTTTGCACAAGAAATATGAAACAGAATCTGGCTTCATTTTCAGAGAACTGTGTCTAGGTCTAGAAGAATATGAATGTGCCTACTCTGTCCTATGTAAGACTAACAAAACAGACAAGGTTGATGTTGGCTTCTTACACTCGTGCCTGCCACTATATCCAAAATTTCAGTAAACACAAAACACTACTATCTTGTAGTCTCATTTATTTGAAAGGGAGGGTGCTCAGACACTGTTTTATCATGTCTTTCATATGCCATTCTTTTATTACTTAGCTGTTGCCATAAATTAATTTAGTTTCCTATTGAAATCTTAGTCCTGCAGTTCTCTGCATGAGTGTCTACTTCACTGAACAACAGCAGAATCTAAAGAATTCATTATGCAAAATATTTTTTCAGTGAAAAATGCAGGTGTTATGCCCTTGTTCACAACAGCAATTTTTGTTTCAGTATCAAAGCAGGGAAATTTATTAAAGATTCTTGGTCTTATATAATGTTAATGCATATAATATTATATTATGTAATATTTACATACCAAATGCACCAGTATGAAGACATAAACACTTATTTTCCCTAGAGTTAAAAAATAGCAGTAGCAGTGTTTTAGTCTTACAGTCAGTTACAAATAATGTTCCACATTTTATGAAGTCTGTCTATGAGCAGCTGGATATGTTACATGGAAAGTGAAAAAGAAAATACAAAGAAATTCAGACCAAGTCTGATATCCTGGTATCAGGCTGACTTTTCAGACTGCATAGAGATGGAAGGAGGAAATATCCCTGTGCACTGTGTGGCTCTAAAAAGGGCATGACATATGAATACTAATTAAATATATTTTTATTGTGGTTAATATTTAAAATTTTGTTTCTATATAGTAGAAAATAGTAACCATAACTTAAAGTCTATAGCATTATGCAATGCCATTATTTTCAAAGCAGATTAGGAAAAGACTGTTTACGTCCAGACTAGAGTGTGGCCTCTGGTTTCTGCCACCATAATTCCTGCATCTCTTTTACAAAGGCAATCAAAAGTTTGGCGTGACCAGATCGCATATGTTTGTCATTAGACAGACTTTGAAACTGGACAACACAGCTTGGCTGTGAACTTCAGGAAGTGCCACTAAAAGCATAAAACCAGGCAAGTCAAATATTCTGAGAATAAGTATTTACAAGACCTCATAGTATGGGGAACTACATACTTGTCCATCAGACTTTGGAATGGAAATCCATGCTGTTGGCTCTGTACAGAAATCTGTATGAAGTAAGCTACCTCATGTTGACTCAAGGCAGTTAAGGAGGACATTCATACTGAGTCTAGGGTTTTCCATCTGTTTTAAATACCTTCAGAATCTTGTCAGAATAGATCATTGCTTTTTCCTTCACTGGATCTAGTCCTGTCAGGGTGAAGTCCATGTATTGTGGCAGGGACTGTCATGTCATTTATTATGTTTGTTTAGCACACTGGAGTATAACCTGACTATGCCAGTTAGGTGCCACCACATAAAATTGTAATTATAATAAGGCACCATGGAGAAGGGACATACTGAACAAGAATGCTGAAGCATATCTGTTTTCATTTGAAACTCCATGTGTGAACTCCAATAGAGCTATAGAGTAGACAGTACCACAACAGTCAAGATTTTACCTTCTACAGTAAACTGCATTTCTGCATTGCTGCACCAGCCTTCCTAAATTCCAACCTTTTTCAAAAGGTTCTGTTCTTGTTTAAAAAGTCTTGTTCACACTAGATGCAAACCCAATTTCAAACATTATTACTTTTATGCTGCATTTAATATATTGTGTGACTACACATATATTACTTGGTGTCAAAGGATGAATTGGTCCCTGGAGAATCTTGATTTCAAGAACACCCTTTACTACACGCAGGTTGCCTTCAGGCAGAAAGCGAGAGAGCATGCTGCAGGGGAAAGCACTTGTAAGAAATCCCAGGTTAGGAACATGATCTGGAGGAATATTTGCTGTACAAAGGCAAAGGGGGTTGCACCGCCATCCAGAGGGACCTTGAAAAGCTGGAGAAATAGGCTGACAGGAGCTTTGCACATTTCAACCAAGGGAAGTAAAAAGTCCTGTACCTGGGGACGAATAATTCCACACACCAATGCTTGCTGGGACCTGACCAGTAAATGCAATTTTCCAGGACATGAGCTGGTGGACCCTGTCAGACCCAGAAACTAACACCTTCAAAAGAAGACCAACAGTGTCCTGGACTGCTTTAGAAGCCTTACCAGCTGGTCAAGGGAGGTGATCCTTCCCCTCTACTCAGCCCTGGTGGGAACACACCTGGAGTGCTGGCTCCCAAGTACATGAAGGATAAGTAGAGAGTCCACTAAGCTAAAGAAGGGACTACATTGGAAGGAAAGGCTGAGAGAGTTGGGACTGTCTGACTTGGAGAAGGCTCACAGGGGTCTTTATCAATGTGTATAAAGACCTGAAGGGAGCAGGCACAGAGGATGGAGGCAGGATTTTATTAGTGGTGCCTGGTGACAGGACCAGAGGCAAACCCTGACATCCGGACATCAGCAACCACTCTTTCCCTGAGGGGGTGACTGATTACAGACACAGGTTGCCAAGAAGGTTGTGAGTCTCCATCCTCCAAGAGATTTAGAAGTTGTCTGGACACGGTCCTGGGAAACCAATGCTAAGATGCCTTGCTTAAACAGGAAGGGGTTGGACAAGATCACCACCAGAGAACCCTTCCAACCTCAGTCATTGTATGAATCCATGGAAGGCCTGGCTGAGAATACCTTGCACATCTTCAGCTGTACAAGAAATCTACTGAATGAGAAACCAAAAGATAAAACTTGACTTTTGATGGTGCTTGGTTGTGACCTTTGATAATCATGTGTCTAAACAAAAGTGTTGGAACACTAACTTACTAGTAGTTATGCTGGCTCTTTGGCTTTTAGAAGAGTATGCACAAATGAAGTGGGCTTGAAAACTTAAACCTTCATATATATATAGAAACAGTAAATGAAAGAAATAATATTTCATTTGAAGGCAGAAGATTATATGCAACTAAAGCCAAACTCAACAACTTTTGTAATTTTTCAAATCAAGAAATTTTCTTTGAAAATTCCTGACTTTTCAGAAAAAAGACCTATGAATTTGTTGGTTTTTCCCATTCTTCCCTGTTGAAGGATATATAAGCGTCCATGCACGATGGCAAGTGGGAATTTTACTTCAGAATTTATGCCAGCTGTGGAGTAAATTTGATCCTTTTCTCTCCTTTTTCTCAAGACTGTTGATAGCTTTCAAAGGGAAACTTTTTTCATGACTGGTCTCCTGTTTATTTTATTTTTGCCTTTCCAGCCACTCCTTTTCACATACCACCTTGCAATAGGTATTGCCTCCATTTTAGTAGACTGTATATATAAGGTTCAACTGCCCTAGCTTTCAGAAAAAGTTTATTTGTACTTAAAGTCTAGACATATGTGAAGGTGGATGAAGGCCCAGATCTCAATTTCTAAGGAAATAATGTAAGAGGAGAGATGGTGATTATTCACTTGCAGATTGAATGAGGCTGACTGCTACTCAAGTTTTTGACAATATACTTCCTTGCACAAATAAATACTGCCTTGAAATCTATGAATCTGAATTTTGTTTAATAATTACAACAGGGAATCAAAAATCAGGGCAACTGAATTATTGTATTCTACTCTGTCTCATATGGGGCTCAACCATTTCATCAAGTTGCCATTGCTTTCAGAGGTGCTAAATGAACCCTTAGTCTCTGGTAAATCCAGAGACATTAGCATAACCTTTTTTCATTATAGTTTAACCTAATAATAGGTTTTACCTTGTGTTTGGCACAAACAAAGGGTGAGTAAGCACCCACCACCTTCAGCTGATGCACAGTAGTAATCCATTAATCTGTATGGCTCTAAAGCATAACTGCTGCTGTTAGAATACATCAACTTTGGTCACTCTTGAGTTTCAGACAGTTTCATGAAGTGACTGGCTTGGGAGAATTTAAAGACTCTTTTTGAAGTCATGCTGGATAAAAGTGGGGTACAAACCTTTAGGAACACAGGCAAGCTTAAATCAACCATCCTAAATATCT